>MDKI01236716.1:0-34035 GCA_005239505.1 Nicotiana paniculata
TTTGTGTCTATTTATATGTTTAGGACAAACCCTAAACGTGTAAGAGACTTCTATTCCAACTGGAAAACACTTAAAACTTTTCAAAACTCGGATTTGACCGGATCAGGGGCCAGGCATTACAGGCCAAACGCCTGGATAACGCCTGGCCAGGGCTGGTGTTTGGGCCCTGGCGCCTGGATAACGCCAGGCTGGGGCTGGCGTTTGAGCTCTAGCGCCTGGCTAACGTCAGGCTGGGTCTGGCCTTAAGGCTCAAACGCCCGGCTATAGCCCGGTGCACTCCTCTTCGCCTCTTGAGCGTATTTTCGATGTATTTGCATCCATTTAGCTCGACTTCCATCTTCAATTCACCTACACATAATAGACTCCATTATGAACACAAAAAGTGTATTTTTATCATTAAATCACATAAAATGTAAGGCATATAACGTGTTAAACCATGAATTCTAGCCACACATCAATTACCATGGTTATTATTGGATCTTTTTAGGGATTGTTCCCTCGAACCACGTGGGGTTCCTGAAGGTGATGGAACTAGGGTTCCACTTCTTTGCTGGTTTTTGTCGTTGGGGTTTGACATAATTCAAAGGATATCACTTGGAAAGTAAACGAAGATTATCAGATTCCCCGTAACGGAACCAATTTGTTTAACCAAAGAATTAGACCCTTTGACTAAAGCTTATTTTTAAGATGAATACGGTTTACTGATAATCAAGATAATGGGAAAATGAATAATAGAAAATATTACAGAAATAAAAGATCGAAGTTGATTGTATTCGAGAATCAGATGCCTTTACAAGCTGTATTCCCCTCCCTTATATAGGAGATTCTTATAATGTACGACTCCTGCTATTGTTATTCATTAATGACTAATTATGACATTAATGAGGCATTACAAAGGATAAAGGTAATAGGGGTTCAGTTACGTAACGTTCGAGTAATCAATTGTGGGTCCTTGAATCTGCCCGTAGCTTTGTCTAGATTCATTCTGACCGTGCCTCTCTCCCGTTTTGATCAAGTTGAATTTTCCGTGGCTGATAAGTTCGTGGGTTTACTGAACCGTGCCTCTTTGTACCGTACCTATTCAAAGAGTTACATCCAACTGTCGTGTTTTCCTCTGTCCACGTGACTGGCTGAGTTGTCAAAAGCTAGCTTACGTATGAAACTCTTGTTTACCAATACAGTCAACCCATATGTGTATTAACCACTTACCCACTCTGTAATGTTTTGCACAAGCCCGAACTATCAGGACGATTGGCCAAATGGGCCTTCGAACTCAGCGGGTATGATATTGAATATCAACCCCGAACGACCATCAAGTATCAAATTTTAGTAGATATCGTGGCTGATTTCACACCAACCCTCGTGCCTGAAGTTGAAATGGAACTTCTATTAAAATCAGGTACATCATCGGGGGTATGGACCCTTTTCACAGACGGTGCTTCACAATGTGAAGGGGTCCGGTCTAGGTAATATTTTGAAGCCGCCCACGGGTAGCACTATTAGACAATCAATTAAAACTTCTAGATTGACTAACAATGAGGCCGAGTACGAGGCCATGATTGCAGGTCTCGAGCTAGCCAAAAGCTTGGGAGCTGAAATTATCGAAGCTAAGTGCGACTCTTTACTAGTGGTGAACCAAGTGAACAAAACATTCGAAGTTCAAGAGGATAGAATGCAAAGATATTTGGATAAATTACAGGTAACTTTTCACTGTTTCAAGGAATTGACTCTACAACATGTACCTCGAGAACAAAATAGTGAGGTCGATGTATTAGCAAATTTGGGATCATCGGTCGAAGAGGATGAGATCAGCTTGAGGATTGTTGTTCAACTCTTGAGGTCTATGATCGAGGAAGGGCATGCCGAAATAAATTCTACAAGCTTAACTTGGGACTGGAGGAATAAATACATCGAGTACTTGAAAAATGGAAAGCTCCCATCGGACCCTAAAGAATCGAGGGCCCTTCGAACTAAAGCTGCTTGTTTTATATTAGACGAAGACGGAACATTATACATAAGGAAATTCGATGGACCATTGGCGGTGTGTTTAGGACGGGGAGATACTGATTATGTTCTACGAAAAGTACACGAAGGCACTTCTCACTAATTCGCAAGGTTATTAGAGTAGGATACTACTGGGATAGCATGAAAAAAGACTCTAAGGAGTTTTTTCGAAGATGCGATAAATGCCAAAGGTTTGCACCGATGATCCACCATCCCGGAGAACAACTTCACTCGGTCCTATCCCCGTGGTCATTCATGAAATGGGGGATGGACATCGTCATCCCTCTGCCATTGGCCCCAGGTAAAGCTAAGTTCATTTTGTTTATGAATGACTATTTTTCTAAATGGGTTGAAGCACTGGCTTTCAAGAAAGTTAGAGATAAAGAGGTTATAGATTTCGTACGGGATCAAATCGCATGTCGATTTAGGATACCCGCAGAAATAGTATGTGACAATTTATCGGCAGCAAGGTAATGAAATTCCTTGAGGACCATAAAATAAAAAGATACTATCAACACCGTATCACCCTAGTGGGAACGGAGGCTGAATCAACGAACAAGACTATCATCTAAAACATAAAGAAAAGGTTGAACGAATCTAAAGGGAAATGGAGGGAAATACAACCCGAGGTTCTTTGGGTGTATCGGACAACGTCAAAGTCCAGCACAGGAGCAACTCCATTTTCCTTAGTATATGGCTCTGAAGCCTTGATTTTAGTCGAGGTCGGAGAGCCTAGTGCCAGGTTTCGACATACAACAGAGGAACCAAACCACGAGGCAATGAATACTAGCCCCGGATTGTTAGATGAAAAATGAGAAGATGCACTCGTTCAAATGGCTGCACAAAAACAACGATTTGAGAGGTACTACAATAGGAGAACCAAACTTCGCCACTTCAGAGTTGGGGACTTAGTCTTAAGCAAAGTCACCATCAATGCTCGAGATCCTAATGAAGGGAAACTCGGACCTAATTGGGAAGGACCCTAACAAATCCTCGATATAGTCGGGAAAGGATCTTATAAACTCGGAACGATGGACGACAAACCACTTCCAAACAACTGGAACATATCACTTCTCAAGCGATACTATTGTTAAGGTATGACTTTCTCTTTTCTTTCATTTATACGTTCGAAACTAACTCATTGCAGGAGTTCGACAAAAGGCATCGAGACCTCAGGTTTTAAAGTACGTGTTGCACTCTTTTTCTCTTAGATCGATTTTTATCCCAAATGGGTTTTTCCGGCGAGGTTTTTAATGAGGTAACAATTATGTGCTACCTGAGGAAAATTCAATAGTATCCAAGGCTTCTTTGTAATCAACCTCGAGTACTGGGGGCGTCACCCTCGGATGTCATGCACCTCGTATCAAAGGGCCTCGATAGGGAAAACTTTGTAATGAGCCAAATGGTCGAATGAACCGTGTCCATATAGGTTAGTTGAGTCCCGGTGACAAAATATGTACGCATGTATAAATTATTCAAAGAAGCATTCTTTCTTTATCAAACGTCTCGTGTATCGAAGCAAATTCTCTACTATGCAAATCTCATACTTATGATTTTCTGAAAAATAGCTCAAGAGCCAAGTGTAAACATACTTCAAACACTCGGGTACTGCACATTCGAGTTATCTAAATTCAAAGTCACAAGACCTCAAAGAGACACCCCTCGATATATAATCCAAGGTCACCATTCTCGGGGACTAACATTTCAAACAAGTTCGAAATGTTATCGAGAAATAAGCCCAAAAGGCATACCCGAAGGCTACAGCCACATTAAAGGCTACGGCCAAAATAACGCGGCTCGGAGATGTCCGAATTCCGCAGTAAACAATAGGCCTTCGAATTCTTTGAAAAACCGGTTAAAAGGCTACCCTCGGAAAACAATCAAGGGCTTCGATAAAATCAGCCCTCGATGAACCAAAAGGCTTCGATACTATTAGCCTTTGAAAAACCTTAAGAGGTATCTAACTATCATAACACAAACGTGCTAAGGCATAAAGAAATTTTTACTAAGCCTTTTAAGCCGAAAAAGGAAAATAATAGCCATTTTTTAGAGTCCATATCGGCCCAGTCCAAAAAGCCAAAGGTCCAGTACATTTAGAGTTCGAGACCATGTTCTCACTCACTCCGGACCTAAGGGTTCCACTATTCCGAGCTCGAATAAAGTCGATTAAAATATAGTTCGAAGATTCATCATAAAATCTTAAAGGGTATATTACTGTAAGTTCGAAACTTACCAATTATTTGATCAAAAACCCAAGGGTTTGCTTTATTCTAAGTTCAAAATTTACTCGAACTTAGTTATAAAAGTAATGCAGTTATGGCTTACTTATAAAAGTAATGCAATTATGGCTTCGATCGAGCCATCCGAGATAAAATCTCAAACATGTTGCGGAGCTCAGGGGCTTACCCTCGGTTAAATAAAAAACCTAAGGGTTTATTTTGCTCCGAGTTTGAATCCAAGGCTCATTCGATTGGTGAAGTTGCATCAGTAAAAAATTTCACAAGGCAAAGACATAAAACATACTTGAACATGAAAACTATAAAGGCATTCAAAAAGAAGTTTTCTATTATATATTGAAAGGTATGTACAAGATACTGATCAAGGTCTTAACAAAAGAAAAGAAAAAAAAGAAGTTAAGTCCTAACTATGGTCAGGGCCGACCTCTCCTTCGGGAGCAGCTTCCTCGGGAACGACTTCTTCTCGAGTAGCTTCTCCGAGAACAACTTCTTCTTCAGGACCTCGTCGGATCCGTCTCGGCTACCTTCTTCATCATCATCTTTTTCATCATAGAAGGCAAGCTGTCTGTCTTCGGCTTCGAGCACCTTCACCTAGGCTATCTCCTCAGAGAGGTCAAAACCTCGAGCGTGGATTTCCTCGAGGGTTTCCCTCCGGGATTGACATTTGGCCAGTTCATTGCTCCATTGCTCCGGATCGAAAGCCTCCCTTAGCTACATTTGATTAGCCTCTGCATCGGCCTGGTACATGGTGATGGACTTGTATGCCATGACATTGGTCTTCTCGATATCCGCCTTGGCCTCAACAAGCCCGGTTTCAAGTTCCTCGATCCTCTTGGATTGGGCCGAGCTTTTCTCTTTGATGCCTCGAAGTTGGGACTTGGCTGATGAAAGTTTGGCCGAGGTAGTCTCTTTGTCTGCAGCCAGGCGGTCCATACTCCCTTTCCACCGATCACATTCTCTATAGTTACCTGTTTGTCTAGTTCGACCTCCTCTTCACGAGCCCTGGATAGATCCGCTTGAAGATCCTTTATGGCTTTGTCTTTTTGTCCACCAAGTAGATTTAGAGCGTGCCTCTCCTCCGAGATCTTCTGGAGTTCAGCCTCGCACTGACTAAGGTCTGCTCGAAACTTAGCAGAGGCCTATACAAGAAAGAAAATACAAGTTAGATTTATAGAGAATAAAGCAAAGGAAAATGACCAACATTAACTGATACTTACCCGAGAAAAGAGACGTTGGGCCTCCTCCATAAGGTTCGAAGCATCGCTGATGTTAGAGGCATCATAGACCCCAGTAAAGCAATCCCGGAAGGGATCACCTACACTAGAGCCTCCGCCAATATCGGGAGTCTTCAACTCCAGGCCTCCCTTATCGCCTCCTCAGAAAAGGCCGGCAGCAAAGGCAGTTCACCTATTGTCATGGCCCCACGCAAGTCGCTCGGGGCGCACTGGCCTCTGTTCGATCTTCTGCGTCTTAGAACCGGCCCCGTGCGGTGTAGTTGCAGTTGGTCGAGAAATGATATCGACCTCTGAATACTCGTGATCCACACCTGAATTTTTCTTTGGATCCTCTTCGACACTAGTCTTAGTTGTAGAAGCTGCCATCGGCTCGGAAGGTTTGGTGACTTCGACGTCTTTCCTGGGCCGAACCGTCAGTGCCGAGGCATTTCCTCTTCTTCCTCGTCTTCATTTCTCAGTTTTTGGACCGAGTCCACCGAGAGAGCAACCGTTTTCCTCCTAATCCTTCGAGGCTTGGGCTTGGGGCCCTCGGATTGCGGGCACTTTTCCTCTTTTTGTCCTTTTTCGATTTCGGAACCGGGAACTTGGCTTCTCCTTTTCCATTCGAGGGCCTCAGAACGGCATCCTTGGTCAGGCCTACATAAAAGAAAGTTAGTAATAGATAATGTACTTAAGATGTCTTTTGAACACAGGGATCCTACCGTGGTTCTTGGCCTCTCATTGGCCCTTTGCCAAGTCACGCCATGAACGTTCGGCGTGGGAGGAGGTCGAGGCCAACTTCCGAACCCAATATTCGAGATCGGGGACCGCTTGGGGCATCCAAGGAACAGCTGCAAAATAAATGAGAATGTAAGACATAACCGAATCAGATATTGAGAAAAACGTTTGATATGTTACTTACAGTTGGAGTTCCACTCCTTGGGGATTGGTGTCTTCTCCACTGGTATTATGTCGCGGGTCCTCACCCATTGAATCTGCTCATCCAACCTCGATCCTTATCCTCGTCGATGCTCGAGAACAAAGCCTTCGTTACCCGACGTTGAATCCTAATCAATCCTCGCTAGATTCGAGGCCGGTACAACCGAATGAGGTGGTTTAAAGTAAATTCCAGCCCCTCGGCCTTGCTAGAGAAGAAGCGCAGCATGATCACTATGCGCCATAGAGAGGGGATTTGTCCGAGGGTGAACTGATTTTTTTGCAGAAATCGGGGATCACTGGGTCTACAGGACCCAATGTGAAGGGGTAAGTGTAAGCACTTAAGAACCCCTCCACATATGTAGTAATGCTCTCCTCGGGAGCAGGGATTTGCACCACGACCTCGGGACCCCAATTGCAGTCCTTCCTCATGGCCTTGATATGACTCTTCTTTATCGAACACATGTACATCGGCACGTGCTCACATTGGCCCGGTACCGATGAGGGGTTATCGACCTTGAAGTCGGATTTCAGAGTACACGGGCCGGGAACGTACTCATGGGGAGCCGGCTACACTGTTGTTTTATCGTCGGCCAGGAAGAAGAGGAGGAAGCTTTTTCCTTTTGCGGTACAGTCTTTGAGGTTTTAGCCATTGATGTGGGTGAAGAAGGTCAAAAGAATATATAAAGCTGGTGGTTCCGGTGATAATAACGATGGCTTAACAAGCAGCGATAGAGAGGAGATGAGAAGGGTTAGAAAATTTGGAGATTTAATCAAAGAAAAAGTAAAGTTTGATTCAATAAAGGAGATGGTATTTGTAGACTCACGGCGATGGTTCGGTAACGCTAATGGTTGACCACCAACTGACATGCATTGATGATTTGGGGAACTGAACCAACGGGACATTTCGGTCACATCCGTCGCTTACATCATAAAGATGATGTCATGATCGAGGTATCTGTATACGGTCGAAATTAGGTACGACCGATTTCGTAGGCTCGAGGAACTGCCTCGAGGATAAGCTCATAATGGATCTGGCTCGAGCTCGATGACAGAGTATGAAGCATGAAAATCGAAGCACTCGCTGAGGATCGAGACTGAGCATGACCGACATCGAGTAACAGAATGGCGAGATATTAGTAACCGACCAAAGATCTCGGTGAAAATCTCGGTAGAAATTGAACCAAGCGGTTATTGACATCAATCATGAGATTTATTTCCGTTATTAGAGTTGTACCTTATTTAGGATCCCTGTACTATATAAAGAGGGACCTGTTTCATTTGTAAGATACATATACACTCACTGATAAAAATAATATACACGCTGCTCTTTACTTGTTCATCGTTCACTGTTGTTCTTTGTTGTTCTTATTATTTAATCTCGAGATTATCCCGAATCGAGGTCGATACATTGCTACAGCACTGGTTTGATTTATTTTGTCGTTCAATTTATCTATTTAATATATTATTTATCGATTGATATTGAATCAAATCACGTATCCTTAAAACCACATACAAATTTAATTGTTACTCGAATTTTAAGTAAACAATAATTAGCAGTTGACCTGACACAAAGAAATCTTTTAGATGAATGAATATGAATCTAAACCTATCAGCGGAGTAATTTAATTCTAATCATGGTCTTAATTCCACGATAATGAAAGTCGTCGTAGCATTCTCAATTTAACACAATCTAAAGAAAATTAAGATCTTTTTTGAAGGGGAGTTTCGGAACAATATTAAAGTTATCTCAGTAGATTTATAAATTACGAATTTGAACCTTAAAAATATTCATTAATATTTACATTAATGTAGACTGTCTATATCATATACTCTTAAAGTAAGATTTTTCCTCAAACTCTAAATAATCACAAGATACTTCGTGTAATGAACTGCCCAAAGAATGAAAAAGGAAAGCATTTGATATGATGGTTACATAGTAGGAGATGAAACCAAACTAGTAGAACAAGATAAGCCTGGATCAAGAGCAGGGCTGTAGCTAAGCTGACAAAAGTTTAATAAATTCATCTAACCTTGAAAAAAGTGTCGTTCCCTTTCATCATCATCGTCTGTCTTGTGCCCCCTTTGGCTTTAACCATATGCTTGGACCACTCACAAATTGTACCATACTCTTTATATGTGCAGACTGTTAGAAATCTACTCCATAAAAAAGAATGCTTGCACCTGCTAACCACCACAAATGCACTGCCACATACTAACTAACAAATCACCTTCTTTTTTTGGGGGCTTTTAATCCAATGTTGATGTCTGGTATTCCTATTGAGTTCTAACTAAATTTGGATTTGTATCCGAATATCTATATTTGAGGGTAAACTGCTCCGCAACAAAGGCACTTTCATACTCAAAATTTCTGATTAAAAATGAAGAAATATTTATTACTCAGCACAACCCGAATTGATATTTATAAAACACCCCTAACTATGCCCTCTTCCTCACCCACTTCCAACTCTTCAAAACTTAGTGGCAGATCCAGACTTCTATACAAACGAGTTTAAACTTTAAAAATAATCAACAATAAAAGAGATATTGAGTTAACAAAGAAACAACCTAGTGCTCTTTATTTTTGTTCTAACAGAATCTTAAAGAAATTTGTTTTTATATATATATATATAGACAAACACACGAGATTTAGGTATATATATAAAAACTGATCTATCTACCTTTATAATTTGACAAGTTATTAAACTTCAGAAAATTTTATAAACTTTACTGTAACAAACATAAGTTTGATCTATATTTATAATACTAGAGTTTATTTATTAATTTTACTTTAACTTGCACTAACTGTTACCAAAAAAAATAGAAAAGAGCTAAGCTAAATTAATAATTTCATAAAGAAAGTTCCATAACTATGGAAAGAGACTGAACTAAAATTAACAACAAAAGAAGACTAAGCTAGCATTTGGCCATAAATTCTCAAATTTATCTTGAAAAAATTGTTTTGGGTGAAGTTTGGTTTGAAGATAAAAATATATTTGGACATACGTTTTCAAAATATATTTTCCAAATTTATTTTGAAAAAATATGTTTATTATGAGGGATTTGGCCCAAAACAAACTATCGAACTAGTTTTGGAATTTAGGATTTAACCAAAATATAGATAAAATTTATTGCTAAACATGTGTTTGTCAAATAAAATCCAAATTTATTTTGACAAAATTTATAGCAAAATGGGTCCTAAGAAGATGTGGTGATAACGAGCTTGAAAAAGTGGAAAGAAAAGAACCCAAATAATGCAGAGAAATTTGGGTTCGAACACACAACTAATTGCATAATTCTATAGCCATCTGACCAAGGCCAATTTTGGTTAAGCAGGTTCAACTGCCTAATTTTATAGCCATCTTTTTTATTCAAAAAATATTTTTCACACATAAATAGTAAAAAAAATATTTTCGATGCGGATTCAGCTGAACCCTTGAACCGAGGTGGGTCAGCCCCTGTCCAAACCTCCTTCTATTTTGGGGGAGAAATTAAAAAATAGCAAATTTACAAGTGATCATTTAAAAATAGATACAGATTCAAAAGTAATCGAAATTTGGCCACTTTTCATGTAAAGATAAATCTAAACAAAATACTATTCAAAATTCGAAAAATACTCCAGTATTATATTCTGGAGTTCCCGTATATTATACTGGAGTTCCAGCATAAGTATATTAGAACTCTAGTATATTATATTGTAGTTCCAGCATAATATACTGGAGTTCCAGTATAATATATCGGTCCAGCATAATATGCTGGAAGTTCATACACATGTCCTCCAATCTCTAGTATATTATGCTGGAACTTTTCGCGTGTTGGAGTTCCAACATAATATGCTGGAAGTTCATACACATGTCCTCCAATCTCTAGTATATTATGCTGGAACTTTTCGCGTGTTGGAGTTCCAACATAATATGCTGGAAGTTCATACACATGTCCTCCAATCTCTAGTATATTATG
Organism: Nicotiana paniculata; assembly: GCA_005239505.1. Lineage (NCBI taxonomy): Eukaryota > Viridiplantae > Streptophyta > Magnoliopsida > Solanales > Solanaceae > Nicotiana > Nicotiana paniculata. Next base: position 10,352 of record MDKI01236716.1, read on the forward strand.
CTGGAACTTTTCGCGTGTTGGAGTTCCAACATAATATGCTGGAAGTTCATACACATGTCCTCCAATCTCTAGTATATTATGCTGGAACTTTTCGCGTGTTGGAGTTCCAACATAATATGCTGGAAGTTCATACACATGTCCTCCAATCTCTAGTATATTATGCTGGAACTTTTCGCGTGTTGGAGTTCCAACATAATATGCTGGAAGTTCATACACAGATGCACCAATCTCCAGTATATTATGCTGGAACTTTCCGTGTTGCAGCAAAATAATAGCTATTTTTCAATTAATTTACAAACGCTGGCTATTTTTGAATATTATGAAAATTGGCTAGCTCGTGCTATTTTTACCTTATTTTGTTTAGGTATTTTAAAATGAAATTTTTACATACCTATACACTATTGGAAACCTTATTACCCTATCTGCTCAAGTTTCAATTTAATTGCCTCATATACATAAATTTACCAACTATATATACTTTAGGGATTAAATGAGTATCGTTTTATATTAGGAATCAATTATTTTCCATCCTTATTCTCTCTCCCTCATGTGCTCTCTCTCTCTCTCTCTCTCTCTCTCTCTCTACGTATCTCTATCTCTCAATCCCTAATTCTAATAAAGTAGAACAAAGAAAAATAGAGCAGCAATTCCACCATTGACAACCATTAAAAAGCTTTGAAGCTTTGCATTCGAATTTGGATTTTCAAAAAATATTATTTGTTTGAATTGGGTGTTGTTGCAAAGAATTGAGAATTCTCTCGATGTGTCTCTCTATCTCTCTGTCACGACCCAAAATCCATAAGGTCGTGATAGCGCCGGACACCACTGTCAGGCAAGCCAATCTTTAATTAGTTGAAATAAATTCATGTTTTAACATTTTTGAAATCATTGAATTTAACTTGTTACGTAATAACAGCAAAATCCATTAAGTAAATACAACAGTTCAATATTCCATTTTTTTTATAAAATACATCCCATACACATCCCAGAACCCGGTGTCACAAGTACATGAGCAATTTCTAAGAATTTTATAATTTCTACAAAGCTTGTCCGAAATACAAGTGGACAGGAAAATTAAAATAATGTAATACAATACGAGGGAGACTCCGTCAGCTGCGGATCGCCTCCGAATGATGCATCTCGCATAAGTCTCCAAACCAGCCACGTCGCTATGAAGGTACCTGTGCAATAAAATGCACAACAAGTGTAGCATGATTACGAAAATAACGTGTACTTAGTAAGCCGCCCGCATAACCTTAGAGAGGTAGGTGATGAGAGGTCAAATTAGACACGTGCTAGAGGTCAATTTAGTATATTCAAGTGTGACACTAAGCATGATTATCATAGGTAATTTATTAAAATCAGGAATAAATAATATCAACCCTTCCACATTTAACACTCTAACTCTTCGTCATTTCAATAACAATTAATCAAACATGGGTGATTTAATCAAATAAAAAATAATCAACGGGAAGGGACACTTTGTTCCAAAAATTTTAATAACTTTAAATCTCTATTATTTCAGTTGACAACTTAAAATTCCAGACCAGTAATCAGGCAAAATCACAGCACACGCAGTAAATATCATGCGCAAACAATGCCGAGGGTCGAACGGCGCAGACCAACAATAATAAATTGTGCACTGCTGAAGGATCGAACGGCTCGAACCATAGATGCGTCTATTTTCCCCCGCTTGCGAATCGATCATGCGACACGGTCAACATAAAAATAATAAGGCTAGCCTGCTCGCGAATCATACCTGCGACTTAGGTGATCATATGTACACATATTCACATAATAAATCCGCATCTTTATCAAGAAAGCAGTTACTCAGGAAAGTGGTAAAATTCTTCTTAAAGGAACATGAAAAATAGCTTTTAAATCTTTGTTTTGAAACTCATTTGCCAAGTACAATAATATTCAATAATATAACCTTATCGGGAACACTATCCACGGAGGAATCAATTTCTCTTTCTAGGTGATTAAGAAAATGAAATCTAGTCTTCTTAGGGATTCAATTCATTATTTCGATCATATTAGCGGTCTAATATTATCGGCAAGATCACAAGTACAACAAGTAAGGCATGCTAGTGGGTCCTAGACTACCCGGACATGACATAATAGTAGCTACGCATGGATTCCCGTCACCTCGTGCGTACGTAGCCCCCGCAGATAGTAACACATACTTAATTAGTTCACCTAGGGGGACAATTCCCCCTCACAAAGTTAGAAAGGAGACTTACCTCGCTCCGAAATTCCATAACCGACTTTCAAGCCCTTCCGATGACTCAAATCGATGTACAACGCTCCAAAACTATCCAAATAACGGCAAACCAATGAAAATATACTCTAATATTCGTTAACAATTCAAATTATATAAACTCCCATCTCCGCTTAATAAATTGACCAAAATGCCCTTGGGCCCACGTGCCCCGATTCTGAAATTTCTCAAAGATATACCCTACTCATATCCTTACTAACTCAAATATATAATTTACCCTTAATTTCATGCTCAAATTCGTGGTAGAAATCCAAAATACCATTTCTAGGTTTTCTTCAATATTTTCCCAATTTTCTACAATTTTCATGTCTAATCCATGCATATAACTTGTATTTATCTTAAAAACATAAAGAAATTGCTTACCTAGTAATGCTTGACGGAAATCCCCTCTTGAAGCTCCTCCAAATCGCCCACACCAAGTGAAGAAATGGCCAAAATCCCGTTAAAAATAACACACTGCCCAGGTGACCTTCCTATGCGATCGCACAACATGCTCCGCGATCGCATAGGCCAACTATGCTGCCTCACCAATTCACTCAGTGCGTTCGCGACACAGCACTTGCGTTCGCACAGGCCAAGTTCCAGAAGTCCCTAATCATACATTGTGCGACCGCACACTAAACCTTGCGATCGCACAAGCCATAAGCCTGTAGCCTCAAATTTTCCCTCTGTGCGATCGCACAACTACACCTGCGAAGTGCGAACGCACAACTACACATGCGATCGCATAGACCAAAGCAACAGCCCCCAAAATCCTCCTACGTGCGATTGCATACCTCCAAGTGCGACCGCACAAGCCAAAATTCCATCCTCTCTCATTTTTTCTCCGCGATCGCCCAACTAGGAACGCGAGCACACTAGATACACCAGCAAACATCATCAACAAATCACTCAAAAATGACCCGAAACCATCCTGAAACACACTCGAGGCCTCTCGAGACCCCGTCCAATCACACGACTCAGTCCCATAACATCCCACGAACTTGCTAGAGGCTTCAAATCACATCAAACAACGCCGAAATCACGAATTGCACTAAAATTCAAACTTTGTGAACTTAGAAATTTCCAACTTCTACATCCAATGCCGAAACCTATCAAATCACGTCTGTTTGACCTACAATTTTGCACACAAGTCATATTCGACATTACGGACCTGATACAACTTTCGGAATCGCATTCCGATCTCGATATCAAAATTTCCACTTCCGGTCGGATTTCTCAAAAACCTTCAAATTTCTATCTTTAGCCAAATGACTTCAAAATGACCTACGGACATCCAAATGCACTTCCGATCACGCTCCCAACTCCAGAATCACAATACAGAGCTATTCCCAGGCTTGCAATCCTAAACGAACATCAATAACACTAAAATGCCTTACAACCCAAATTTATGAAATTCTTCTAAAATGCTATCTTTCATAATATACGCCGAAACGCTCCCGGATTATCCAAAACCCGATCCGGACATACGCCCAAGTCCGAAATCATCATACGAACCTGCATGAACCTTCAAATCCTGATTCGGAGGCCGTTTACTGAAAATTCTAATCTTAGTTAATTCTTCTAACTTAAGGCCTCCGAATTGAGAATTTTCTTTCCAAATTAACTCTAAACTTCCCGAAATTCAATTCCGACCACGCCCACAGGTCATAATACCTGAAACGAAGCTGTTCACGGCCTCAAACCGCTAAACGACGCGCTAGAGCTCAAAACGACCGGTCGGGTCGTTACACTCTCAATCCATAATTTCAATAATGTAAAGCAAAGGAAAAGAGAGCAGCAATTCCATCATTGACAGCCATTAAAAAGCTTTGAAGCTTTAGATTCGAATTTGAATTTTCAAAAACCATTATTTGTTTGAAATGGGTATTGTTGCAAATAATTGGGAATATGATTTGGAGTTTATATCTCAATTCTGAGGGTGTTTTGGTGACGATTAGACTTGATTTTGGCTGCATTTCAGATTGAAACTCGAAGAAGAAGAAGAAGAAGACATGACATACATTATATTTACGAAATTGTAGTAACATTCTAGAAAAATTGTATTCTGTTGTTTATATACATATAGTTTTTGTTTAATTATTGTATGAAAGCTGAACAATATTGTATAAAAATTATATTTAAGTTGTACGATGTTTTAGTTGTATATAACTGAGTAGAAATAATATATGAAAATTGTACATAAGTTGTAGATATGTTGTATAATATATAATTAGTTGTATGAAATTTATTTTTACTATGTATAAATCAGATACAAAATATACAAAGACATATAGTATAAATTTTGTATAAAATTTGTGTTTTAAGTTGTATGTTATTCTAGTTATATTTAACTGGGTAAATATAATGTGTGAAAGTTGTAGATAAATTGTATAATATATAATTAGTTGTATGAAATTTGTTTTTATTATGTATAAATCAGATACAAAATATACAAAAGACTTATTGTATCAATTTTGTATTTAAGTTGTATGTTATTTAAGTTGTATTTAACTGGATTGTATGTTATTTAAGTTTTTTCTGAATTTTTATTTATATTATGGACTTAAATTTTATTTATAAATTAAAAATATATATTTAAGCATATATCATGTTGGAATGATAAAATATTGAGCATAGTAAAAAAAGATTAATTAGAACAATTTTTGTAATAAGAATTTTGAAAGTGACAACAAAAACTCAAAAATTTATTTACACCATTGAGAATGAAAGAAAATAAATATTTTAAAATATGCATTCCATGCACATAATATAAAAAATAAGTATTTAAAATAAGTATTTTTATAATATACATTATATATTCTTGAAAATTATGCTCAATTATATTATTCTTCCGATATTATATATGCTAGAAAACTAATTTTTCACTTTTAGTTTATACGTAAAATTTTGTTTGTTCTATAGGTAAGTCCATAATGTAGATTGAAAAGAGGAAAAAAATTATAATATTTAAAAAGTAAAAAAGAAAAGTCAGATAATTTGGAGGGTAAAATAATTATTTGACAATCAAAAGTTTAAGAAATCTAGTAGAGTGACTTTTTAAGTGTTATATGCACCATTGAGTGACTTTTCTGTTACAAACGAAAGAAAGATGATTTTACTAGATAATTTCGAATAGGTGAGTGATCATTCAAGTAATGGACTCATTTGGTTCTGGTGCTCAAGGTTAAGGTACATTTAGCTCAATATTATTTACAGTTAGAACGACAATTTCAAGTGCTAATAAATAAATTTTAAATTTAATATATTTACATATTTAATGAATTTCTTAATTAAAATACACTATTAAAGCAAAAACGATTGAGTTTGGCCAAACTCATAGCCATGCTTCTAGCTCCACCACATATTGTCTCCACCAACAATAATTATATTCGAAAAACAGTCAACTACTATTGCAAAAGATGTGAAAATTTGTATATTTCCAATTACTCCTTAAAATTTAATCTTCCTTTATTTCTGAATTTCTAATACACATGTTATACCTTTAGTTGTGCCTCACTCATAGATAAACCATAACATTTGAATGAAGACTAATAAGGAAACATAATAGAATTTTGTCTATATCTAATAAGGGTCCAATATGTACATTCATTAATATATCAAAAGACAAAAGCTAAATGTGGAGAATACATATCAAGAAAGAAACCAAAAGGTTGATTACTGTTGAGAATGTCATGCTTTTTCTAAAATCCATATTCCTTTTCTCAGGGCCAAAAGTTAAATAGTAAAATAATCATAAATAGTTCAACTAGAAAACTTCTCCAAATCCCACCATCATTCAAAGATGACATAGAATGAGAATTCTGAATCACATTCCCATTTACCAACTTGGACTTTGCAAGATTAGCCCCTTTTACAAAATTGACCTCTTGCTCACATGGTTTTACCCCAAATGGAACATATCTTGTTGACATCAAACTAAAAGGGTAACAAAGATTTGGATTGCCCCATGCACCAAATCTCCTTCCCATTTTCCCATAAAATAATTCAGAGAATTGAAGTTCACCTGTCAAATTATTACCATATAAGTAAATGGCACTTACATTGGCCAGATTTGCAAGACTTTTTGGCACATACCCTCTAAGCTTATTATCATTAAGACCCAAAAATCTTAGCCTTTTTAGGTCTGCTATAGACTCTGGAATTCCACCTGTCAAGTTCATATTGGACAGATCCAAAACTGTTAACTTTCTCAACTTATGCCAATCAAGAATCTCCAAATCTCCACCTATTGAATTTTGTGACAAGACTAACTCTTCCAAATATGTCATTTCTTGAATTGACTTAGTCAATCCACCTGATAATTTGTTGTTACTAAGGTCCAAAAGTGTCAAATTCTTCAATTTTTCTACCTCTTCTGGGATTTTGCCTTCTAATTTGTTGTTACTCAAATCAAGCTTCAAAAGTGAAACCAACCCTCCACATAATGCACAAGGCAAAAAACCAGATAGTGAATTTCTACTTAAATCACATATCAAAAGTTGACTGAACCCTCCAAAACTATCTGGGATTTTACCATTTAGCTTATTTCCAGCAATAACTAACCTTCTCAAATTTACTAAATTCCCAAGATTTGTAGGCAATTCACCAGACAATCCATTTTCTACTAGTACTAAAGATTGGAGCTTTTTTAACCTTCCAAATGTTGTGGGAATTTGACCAATAAGACCAGGATTTGACCGAAATTCGAGTGACTCCAAACTATTAGCAAGAAATTCCCAGCTCTCCATAGGTATTGAAATCTGATGGTGATGTCGCGAAACGAAACAATTGAAGAATGAGAGGGATTTGAGGTGCTTTAGTGTAAATAAATTGGGACTAAATTCCACATTTGGTGCACAACTAAGGGAATTATCATGTATAGGTCCAATGTTTAAGTCAGTAACATACCAAAAACCATTAAACAGGTCACATGATACACCCTGCAAAGAAAATAAAAACAAAAATCAGAAAAATATGAAGATAAAGAATTTTTCTTTTAATTTAATCTCTCTGCCCAGCCTTGTGTTATCTTTGGGTTTTCAAACATATTCTTTCTCTGTTGGTCTGACAAAATGCTAAAACAAAACAAGGCAAGAATATAATGTACTGGTCATTATTGAAGTTGGTTCATCAAAAAAAATTCATGGCCTTCATTCCAAGTACACTTATTCCGAAAAAATAATGATTAAATGAACAACTTCTCAATTTCTTGAGTATTTATCATATGGTAATTTCAGAAAATGAATTTCACTTCATGTTTTTGAACAATATTTACAATCAAAAGTCATTTCTTGTCATATATACCACAAAATAATAAAGAACAAACTACTTAGTTCCTTTCCCCTTTAGCAATATTAGGAGCTTCACATCAGATAAGATAGAACCTTATGAACAAAAATTTCCATCTTTTTTTTTTGACTTTCCATATATAAAGAGTTCAGTAACATGGCAGCTAAGACGCAAAAAGCTAGGTCTTTTTGCCTTTTTTCTCTTTCTTTTTTTACCCTTTTTCCGAGAGCCCTAAAGTTGTCTGTGTGTGACCTATAAGTTACGGGTTCGAGCGGTAAAATCAGCCACCGATATATTAGGATAAGCTGCCTACATCACACCCCAACGAAATGAGACCCTTCCCCGGACCTTATGTGAATGATGGATACTTCGTGCACCAGATTGCCCTTACTCCTTTTCCATAAACTATCCATAGGCAAAAAGTAACTAAAAAGAGACATCTTAATAATTATTTTTAGCACATAAGAAAAGAAAAGTGAAGATGAGATAAACCTGTATAGGAGTCCAACCACAAGGATCTGGATAAAGATCTGAACCATTCCACCATTTACCAACAAATCCTTGAATAGCAGAGTAAAGAGCATTTATCTCATTTTTCTCCATTGGAGCAGCCATATTTTCACTATCACCATTGCACCACACGCCAAAATAAAGAAGCAACAACAAACCAAACAAAAACAAACTCAAATTCTTGAAACTCCTCATCACTCTTTTGAAATCAAGAATTCTTGCAAATGAGTAAAAGTAACAAAATCTTGAAAGTAAAAAAGGCAACTACATATGTCAAGAGCCCTTGTAGTCCATGCAAGAAAGTACTTAATTAATATATAACTGTAAAGTCATATAAAAATGATGGATTTTCATTGAAAGTGTTGTACTTTTAAAATCTTAAGGAATCCAATCAAAAGAGGAAATGGAGGGAACAAAGAAGTAAAGTAAGAAGGTGCTTGTTAAAAATGTTTATAGAAAGCTAAGGTAGAAAAACAAGAAGAGTAGAGTGGCAGAGAAAGACAGAGAAGAGCAGAGGACATAACACATAAGTCTAGGATGTCTTTGCAACTAAAAACTATAGAGAGCACAGTTCTCTATGTTTCACTATAAAGCAATTATGGTAATGTCAATAATCAGAACTGAACAACTATAAGAAGTCGCTTCGATATAATTACTACTGCTAGATTATAGTTTATAATAATAGCAATAATAATTATATACTTAGTGTTATTTGACAAGTGGAGTTTAGGAATGGTGGGACGTACGCAAATCTTACATCCACTTTGTGTTAGGCAAAGAGATTATTTCGATATAGATCCCCGACTCAAGAAAATATTTTCAAACACGGAAATTACTCCTACTAGATTATTTAGTGCATATCCCTTTTTTGGGTGGACGTATGAATGTTCAATACAATTACACAAAAGTTACAATTTTAGCCTTTTTTTTAAAATCCAATATAAAATAATGCGGAACATAATTATGATATACATTATACCGATATTATAATTATATTGAAATAGTATTCATAATTCATGTTGAAAGTTATAATTTCCATTGAATCTGTACGGAACAGGCTGCATCCACCATGTAAGTAATAGTGATGATTGTTGGAAGGGATGTACTTGTAAGTTTTGAAGGAAGTTATAATTAGAGTTGGGATTTAGCTAAGTTTATGATTAGGATTTCGTATGATTTTCTTGATCTTGTTGGGGGTTAGGGGACTATCATTCTAGCAGAGTAGGCGGGGGGGGGGGGGGGGGGGGGGGGGGGGGGGTGCATGAAATTGCATGCAAGACAAAGGTAGTTTTTGTCTTTTGGTGAATATCTTATGCTGCTGGTTTTTTTTTTAACGGATTGAAAAGACAAAGCATAATTGCATAACCTTGGAAAATGCCTTATATTTTGATTACTTTAATTTCTTTGGAACTTGTTATGGCGTTGACAAATATATATATTTTTATATTTTATACTCCATTAATTTTCAAAAAGTTTAAGATTTTTTAAATAATTTATGTAATTAGTAATGTTATTCACTATAAAACAAAATTTAAGGACTTAATATTTTGAATTTTGTGTCAATAAATCACATGAGATGAAAATATTTATGTTTGTATATGTGTACTACGTATAACTTAAAGTTGATCTAATGATTGCAAAGAAGTGCTTTATAAATCCTTTATCCTTATTACATGAAAGCAGGAAAAGGATAAATAATGATCTTCATTAATGATCCTAGATTCATTAATTCATTTTATAATTAAGCATTATGTAGGGGTAGGACAGTAGTATGAACATAGAGTCCTTAATTTTGGTCACATGCCCCCAGCCCTATTTGCAGTCTGGTCCCCAATAATTTTCTTGTTTTCATTTTTCTTTCTTTTTTGTTTTTTCTTCTCTCTTATCTCTTTTACTAAAGTAATTAATACTGAAATTATAATAAAAAGCTAAAACTTCTATTTTGAACATGAGCTCTAGAAAGGACAACTATAGTGGTTAAAGGATACATAGAAACCTTTCAATTTCTTCCCAAATATTTTCTTTGGTATAGGTTTTCTTTAATTTCTCTTGTAATTTGAAGAATATTTTCTCCAACGAAAATATTTTCCATCAAAAGAGAAGAAAGATTTTTAGTAATAGTGCAAATATTCCAAACTCATTCCAAATCACATATTTAAATTAATATTTTGCCGATAAACTTTTATATTCAATCAAATATCGAAAAAAAAAACTTCTCCTAAGAATAATCTGTCAAATTTAGAATATATAAAGGAGTTTGGTATCAGAAAATCCAAACTCTTGCGAGATTTCAATCTTATAACTAATTATCAAAACACAACATGTGTATAAATGAATATTGAGTAAACAAGTTAATTAATTATGAAATACCCCAACAAACTTGTAAAAAAAATTTAAAATTATTTTTATTGGTGAAGATGTCTTTATGGATAAAGAGTGAAACAAGAGGGGATGATTTATAAATGAAGGATAGGAACTTGTTGAGTTAGGACCACAATATATATTGTGAAGAAGGGACAGCTATATAGAGAAGTAGCCCACTCTAATTTTTTGGTTGCCAGGCCTATTTAGTTGATATGTCATTTTCTCTTATCTCTCTCCTTTTCCAACTATTTTTGGCCTCACATAGTAGACAAGAATTTTGATGATTATTTCTAGGGTTCAAAATCCTTTATTTCTACAAAAAGATTCAAAAAAAAACTCAACTACCCCCCTAAGGTATCGAGACCTACGTACTTCAGTCCTTAAAAAATAGTATGTGTAGTATAGAGTGATAAAATAGGAACACTGGATCAACGATAAAGTTATTTTCATATAACTAGTATGTCACGTATTCGAACCGTGGAATAGCAATTGATACTTGTGTCAAGGTGGACTGACTACACTCTATTCCTTGAGATTCGATCTTTCTCCGAACACCATGTGAATGCAAAACTGTCCTTTTGTGTAGGATATATTAATAGCCAAAAAGAGAAAAAAGAGGAACAAAAGAAGGAACAAACAAATGCAAATACAAACCCCAATTGTTACATCTATTTCAACAATTTTGCAGCTACTTAGTCAATCGACGAGGATGTAATCGAAGTTATTGAGTTCGGTCTAAACCATATATTAGTGTTAAAAGTTCACTTTATATATAAACTGTTACACTCTATATTTTCGTACGTAAGCAAACTAATTTATGACCAAAAATGAGACAATATTTGAAAGTATATAAAGTAAGTTAATCATGTTATCTCGGAGGTTACAAATATTGAAGATCATGAACAACAAGTACAAAGAAGGTTGGAAGGTTCAGAAGCTAAAGGAATTGAAGAAAATAATGTTTCGTCGAAAGTAGACAAGTTGGGAATATTATCACATGTACTTTTGGGGTGAGACTAGGGTGCTTAACATGATAAGGAGGTTATGTTATGATTTATGTTAGTTGTATGTTAGTCGTGTGTTATGTTTTGAAGAAAAGCAAGTTGTGGAACAAAAGTCGATGAAAGTCATCACAAGTTACATTCATAAGTTTTACTAAAGATTTGGGTCAAATGTAACTGCTATTTTCTCCCAATATACTTAGATTTATGGGGTGTTCCACCCATCAAATTGAGGATCTATGAGTCTATTTTCTAACTCATTAAACCGTTTGTCAATACGACATTGGAGTAAAGATATATATGCGTTTTTGCGAGACTGTGCAGGTTGCTAGGTGACAAGTAGGTGTGTCACCTACTTGCTTAAATGAGAGTCCAAAAAGAGGTTATTTCGGGTCGGTCAAAGAGAACATTTAAGGGCTTCTATTATGTAATATAACACTCATAAAATACCACAATTAACCAGACCTAAACCCCTGCAAATATCCTCCCAAAAATTTCACACAAACCCTAATTGATTTTCTCTCCCATTCAAGTTCTAATTGGAGGTAAAATCTAGAGTTTAAAGAACCAAGATAGGAGCTGAGTTATCCAAAAAATAAGGTAAGTTTAATACTCTCTTTCATCCATTTTTTTTCTGTTTTAAATTCATGGTAATTCATTTTATATTTGTAAGAACTCACAGGACGGTGATTGGAAGTCGTGAGTTTGAGTTATTCACTTGTAGCCGACTGTTTTGTGTTGCTGTTGGGATGCGTGTTTTACTACTGTTTTGTGGATTTTTGGAGGAGGAATGATGTGGATAAACACCACATAAATGTAGGGTGGTGGGCTGGTCGTTCGTCGTAACATTTTCGGGTTGTTTGACGCTACTACGGTGGTCGTTTTGTGTATGAAGAGATTGGGGTGTGTTGGGTTGTTTTGTAGTATGTTGTGGTGTATATAAGATTGGAAAATAATGTATATATATTATTGTTGTTGTGTTCTTGTGTTTTTTGTGTTATATTGAACTTGTAGGAAGTAAGGATTATAGGGAGATGATGCCCGTTTTAATACAAAATAAGCTTGTCGTTCGTTGTGCAATAGTTGTATCTTTTGTAACTTAATGATAGTATTATCAATGTTGTAGATTAAGGTGAGAAGAGGCAAGTTCAACTTGGTGATTGGAAATATTGTGATAAGGTATGTTAAGTCTAAGCCCTTCTTTCATTTGGATTATACGGGATATACTGCCCGTTTTAATACAAAATAAGCTTGTGGTTCGTTGTGCAATAGTTGTACCTTCCGTAACTTAATGATAATATTATTATCATTGTTGTAGATTAAGGTGCGAAGAGGAAAGTTCAACTTGGTGACTGGAAAGATTGTGATAAGATATGTTAAGGCTAAGCCCTTCCTTCATTTTGGCATGATCTCTTAACTACATGTGTTTGATAAGGAGACATAAAGAGAAGTTCATACTCCCGAATTTATATACATTATCCTAGTCTCATAAGTTATAGTATTCTCCCTTATCGTGACTTTATATTCAATTGAGTATTGTCTTCTTCCAGTCAATAGAGCAGAGGGTCTATATATATACAATATTACAGTATTTTTACCACCATCGAGCTATAATCGGTGGGTAGGCCCCTATTGGGAAACCTATGATCAGATGGTAAGTTATATACCGAGCCTACTATGGTCGAGCACCTATGAGCGAGCCCAGAATGGCCGAGATACAGAGCCTAATATGGCCGAGCGCCTATGAGCGATCCTACTACGGCAGAGCAGTTACACATTCCGAGCCTTATAGGGCCGGACATTTACTATATTGAGAGAGTTCAATCAGTACCAGCAGGTAAGTATATCTCCAGATCATCTTTGACTCCCAGTACTTTTAGTTATTATATTATTAGTTCAGTTTCATCTTTCAGTTATTTTATTGCCTTACATACTCAGTACATTATTTCGTATTGACGTCCCTTTTCTGGGGACGCTGCATTTCATGCGTGCAGGTTCAGACAGACAAACAGGTAGACTTCCTCAGTTGGTGTTGCCCGAGTTCAGCTTGATCGGTAAGCTCTAAGTCATTTGGATTTGCCGGGTCTAGAGCTTTATATATATCTTGTATATATGTATATATGTTATGGGTAGGTCGGGGCCCTGTTCCGACCACAATACATCCATCAGTAGAGGGTTGTAGACATATCCTGTAAGTTAGTGCAGTATGTTGGGTTCGTAGGTCTTGTATGTATATTTTGTTGGTTTGTCAGCTGTAATAGTTATGACGGCCTTGTCGGCCCAGCTTTATATTGATGTTTAGTCAGTGCTAGTTTCCGTTCAGTTTTATATTTTCCTTCGCAAATTGTCTTGCAATGTGACCCCATAGCCAAAGTATGACATTATATGTTCATAGTCCCTCAGCCGCAAGTTAGTGTGCTAGGTTAGGTGAGGCACTGGGTGTAGGTCTCTCCCCCCAGGTTTGGGGGATTGACAAACTTGGTATCAGAGCAGTTCTGTGCTAGGTAGTCTACAAGCCGTGTCTAGTAAGGTCTTGTTTATAGATGTGTTGTGCACCGCATTATATAAGCAGGTAACTAAGGGCATTTAGGAGTTGATTACCCTTCTTTCAAATCTAAACAGTTCTGTAGAACTGAGTTATAAGAAATTTGAGTTAAACTTGTGTGTTGGTGTTTGCATACACAGATGACGGTGACTAAGAAGACTATGGCTAGCCAGAGGAGAGATGTAGCAGCAGGTGAGGGACTAGCAGGGTACCCCCAATAGATGGGGCCCAGCTTGAGGCCCAGAGCGAGACCCCTACTCAGAAAATACCGGCTCCTCCACCACCCGAGGATATTTATAGGGATACCGCACATCCAGTTCCCCCTCCACTTCCATCAGATCAGGACTTGAGGAGTGTGGTGCAGTTGTTGACACAGTTGGTAGCTACCCAGCAACAGGCTAGGGCAGCAGCTAGTGCAGGATCTTCTGAGGGGCCTGGCAGTTCAAGGGTCCGAGTGTTAATTTCTTTGAGTCCCCTAGAGTTCACAAGGACAGATTAAGGGAGGACCTGTAGGATTTCATAGATCATCTTCACAGGATCTTTTGGGTTATGCATGCCACGGAGAAAAAGGGAGTTGAGTTAGCAGCTTTTTGACTCCGAGATATAGCCATCCTTTGGTACGAGGGATGAGAGAGGTCCAAGGGACGTGATGCACCTCTAGCTGTTTGGGAGAATTTTTCAGATGCCTTCCTTGACCAGTACTTAGCGCGGGAGATCCGACACGCTCGAGTCGATCAGTTTATAGCCCTCAAGCAGGGCAATGTGAGTGTTCGAGAGTATAGTCTCTGTTTTGACTCATTGTCCAGATATGCACCATCCATATCTGGGTTGGCCCCCAGAGTTGACGAGGCATGTGCCATCGCTGTATTGTAGGATAGTAGGGATATCTCCTGGATTCGGGCATTCACCCAAAATATATGAAGGGGTAGGAATCGGCAGCAGGGTACAGAGAGGACTGAGAAAGGGCAGCGTAAGAGGATGAGATTCGCAGGTCTCAGGAGCAGTCTCAGGGTAGTTATAGTCCCTAGTACTTCGGACCGCTAACTAGGCCTCTGCCATCTCAGGTACAGGGTTACATGTATGACCGCTATACTCAGTTAGGATCAGGTGAGAACTCACAGCGCCAGGTTTGCAGAGACAACGAGGTTCATAACAGACATGGTCATTTTCGTTGCGGTGTGACGTCTGTGGTAGAGGACACTTGGACCAATGCCGAGCTGGTTTCGATGCTTGTTATCATGTCGGCGTCCGGGTCATATGATTCGATATTTCCTAAATAGAGATTCTAGGGGTATGGCACAACCAGTGAGTTTAGCAACAGGATCATCTATGTCTGTGCATCCTTCAGGGCGTGAGCCTCAGTCTTCGGCTGGTAGAGGTCGAGGCAGAGGTAGAGGTTCCAGTTCGGGTGGTAACCAGAACCGTATCTATGCCTTAGCGGGTCAACAGGACCAGGAGTCTTTACCGGACTTTGTGATGGGTATATTGACCATTTTCTCTCACGATGCTTATGCCTTGATAGAACCAGGATCTACTTTATTGTATATTACCCCATTTGTCGCGGGGAAGCTTGGTTTAGTGCCTGAAATACTAAGTGATCCTTTTACGGTATCTACACCAGTTGGAGAATCGATTATTGCTAGACGAGTTTACCGAGGTTGTACGGTGACAGTTTGTAGTCGTCATACCTCAGCCGGCCTAGTTGAGCTAGAGACGTTGGATTTTGATGCTATCATGGGCATGAACTAGTTGGCAGCTTGCTATGCCACAGTTTATTATCGAGCAAAGGCAGCTACATTTCATTTTCCGGGTGAGCCACTCCTTGAATGGGTAGGTAATACAGTGACACCATAGGTAAGTTTATTTCCTATCTGAAGGCGAGGAAAATGATCGCAAAAAAGGCGCATATCATATTATGCGAGTTAGAGATGCAGATGCTGAGATACCTACACTTCAGTCTATTCCAGTAGTCAAAGAGTACGCATATGTGTTTCCAGATGAATTCCAGGTATTCCCCCAGAGCGAGAGATTGATTTTAGCATCGATTTGCTTCCAAGAACTCAACCAATATCCATCCCTCCGTATAGAATGGCACCTGCCGAATTGAAGGAGTTGAAGGAGTAGTTAAAAGATTTGTTGGATAAAGGTTTCATCAGGCCTAGTACGTCACCTTGGGGTGCACCAGTACTGTTTTTGCGGAAGAAAGTTAGCTCGCTAAGGATGTGTATCGATTATAGGTAGCTGAACAAGGTAACTATTATAAATATGTATCCACTTCCAAGGATCGATGACTTATTTTATCAGTTGCAGGGGGCTAGATGATTTTCAAAGATAGATTTGAAGTCAGGGTACCACCAGGTCAAAGTTCGGGAGAAAGATATTCCCAAGACAACCTTCAGGACCCGATATGGCCACTTCGAGTTCCTTGTGATGTCCTTCGGGTTGACGAATGCACCCGCCGTATTTATGGACATGATGAATATCCTATTTCGTCCATTTTTAGATATGTTCGTGAGTATTTATTGATGATATTCTGGTTTATTCACGTTCAGAGGATGAGCATGCGGACCACCTGCGAGTGATACTCCAAACCCTCCGTGATCGTAAGTTTTATGCTAAGTTTTCTAAATGTGAGTTCTAGTTGAAGTTTGTAGCATTCTTGGGGAATATTGTATCCGATGAAGGTATAAAGGTAAACACTCAGAAGATTGAGGCCTTGGCCTAGACCTACCACTTCGACAAAGGTTCGTAGCTTTCTAGGCTTAGCAGGATACTACCTGAGGTTCGTAGAGGGTTTTTCTTCCCTGTCGGCACCATTGACGAAGTTGACGCAAAAAGAAATTAAGTTTCAGTGGACGAAGGCTTGCGAGAGGAGTTTCCTAGAGCTTAAGAACATGTTGACCTCAACGCCATTTCTAACACTTACAGAGGGTCCAGAGGGTTATGCCGTGTATTGGGATGCCTTAAGTGTCGGGTTAGGATGTGTCATAATGCAACATGGGAAGGTAATTGTGTATGCTTCAAGGCAGTTGAGGAAGCACGAGAGGAATCATCCGACCCACGACCTCGAGTTAGTTGCAGCTGCCCAGCACTTAAGATATGGTGGCATTATTTATATGGTGTTCATGTTGATGTATTTACAGATCATAAAAGCATGCAATATATCTTCAAGAAAAAAGAGTTGAATTTGCGACAAAGGTGATGGTTTGAGTTATTGAAAGATTACGATTTTAACATTCTCTACCATCCAGGGAAAGCTAATGTTTTAGCAGATGCCATAAGTCGCCGATCTATGGGTAGCTTAGCACATGTAGAGGCCGAGAAAAGAAAATTACCTAGAGAGATTAATCAATTGGCTTTTTGGGGGTTCGGTTAGTAGATTCTGACGATGGTGGAGTTGTACTCCAAAACACTGTAAAATCATCTCTCATAGCTGAAGTCAAGGAAAGATAGTACGAGGACCCAAAGTTGGTCGATTTGAGAGAGCGAGTTCTGCAGTAGAAGAATTTGTTGTTAGAGCTCAAGGGAGATGGTGTTCTCAGATACAAGGGTCGTCTGTGTGTTCTAGATGTAGTAGGTCTACGAGACAGGATTATGTCAGAGACACGTTATTCGTGGTACTCCATTCATCCTGGGTCGATGAAGATGTATCATGACATTAAGGACGTGTATTGGTGGAACGATATGAAGAAGAACATTGCTGAGTTTGTCGCCCAATGTCCTAGTTTCCAGCAGGTGAAGGTAGAGCACCAGAAGCCCGGAGGGCTAATGCAAACTATAGAGATCCCTACGTGGAAATGAGAGGCGATAAACATGGACTTTATCATGGGTTTACCTCATTCTCATCGTAAATTCAATTCTATATGGGTGATAGTCGATAGGATCACAAAATCAGCTCATTTCCTACCGGTCAGATCTACATATAAAGCAGAAGATTATGCAAAGTTATATATTAAGGAGATATTGCGGCTACACGGAGTACCAGAATCTATTATATCTGATCGTGGGGCCCAGTTTACAGCATATTTTTGGAGGTCATTTTAGAGAGGTCTAGGGACTCAGGTGAATCTCAACACAACTTTCTATCCATAGACTGATGGACAAGCCGAGCGCACAATTCAGATACTCAAGGATATGTTATGAGCATGTGTGTTGAATTTTAAAAGAAGTTGGGATGAACATCTACCTCTTATCGAGTTTGCATATAATAATAGTTATCAAACCAGTATCCAGATGGCTCCGTACGAGGCTTTGTATGGGTGTAAGTGAAGATCTCCTATAGGGTGGTTTGATGTTGGAGAATTTGGCTTACACGGGCCAGATTTAGTTCAGCAGGCCGTAGAGAAAGTAAAGCTTATCTAGGAGCGACTGTTGGCAGCTCTGAGTTGTCAGAATTCATATTCTGACGTGCGACAACGAGACTTATAGTTCAGAGTTAATGACTGTGTATTCTTAAAGCTATCACCTATGAAGGGCGTGATGAGGTTTGTCAATAAAGGCAAGCTTAGCCCACAGTATATTGGTCCTTATAGGATCATTCGGAGAGTGGTTCAAGTAGCTTATGAGTTAGAATTTCTCTCAGAATTGGAGTTTGTCCATACGGTTTTTCACGTATCTATGCTACGGAAGTGCATTGGCGATCCTACCCGAGTGGTGCCCACGGATGATGAACAATTTAAGGAGGACTTGTCATACGAGGAAATTCCAGTTTCCATCCTAGACCGACAAATCCGGAAACTACAAAATAAGGAGGTAGCCTCCGTTAAGGTTTTATGCAGAAGCAATAATATGGAAGAGATGACGTGGGAAGCGGATGAAGAAATAAAGTCTAAATACCCCCATCTATTTCAAACTGAAGATATGGATCAAGATGGGATGCTATAGCACATCTCTATTCAAGCTAGTAGGTCACCGGGTAAGCTCTTATTTTTTGACTTTCAGTATTTATGATTTACGGCTGTGTGAGGCAAAGTGTTGCTATTTATAAACATTGGCCATGTGTGGCTTGCATAGTATGATTTCTGGTCACGTGTAGGTTGGTTTTAGTCTAGTGTACGGAAGAGACTCTAGAAAAAAAAATTCCAAAGTCTCTAAGAGTAAACATTCGAGGACAAATGTTCCCAAGGGGGGAATGATGTTACACCCTATATTTTCGTACGTAAAAGTGCGTCGTAAGAAAACTAATGTAGGGAAAAAAATGAGATAATATTTGAAAATATATAAATTAAGTTAATCATGTTATCTCGGAGGTTACAAATATTGAAGATCATTAACAACAAGTACAATGAGGGTTGGAAGGTTCAGAAGCTAAAGGAATTGAAGAAAACAATGTTTCATCGAAAGTCGACAAGTTGGGAATGCTATAACAAGTACTTTTGGGGTGAGACTAGGGTGCTTAACATGATAATTAGGTTATGTTATGAGTTATGTTTGTCGTATGTTAGTCGTGTATTATGTTTTGAAGTCAAGCAAGTTGTGGAACAAAAGTCGACGAAAGTCATCACAAGTTACGTTCATAAGTTTTACTAAAATTTTGGGTAAAATGTAACTACTATTTCATCCCAATATACTTATAGTTATGGGGTGTTCCACACATAAAATTGAATATCTATGAGTCTATTTTCTAATACATTAAACCGTTTTCAATACGGCATAAGAGTATAGAGATATATGTGTGTTTGCGAGACTGCGCAGGTTGCTAAGTGACAAATAGGTGTGTCACCTACTTGCTTAAATGAGAGTCCAAAAGGAGGCTATTTCAAGTCGCCAAAGAGCCCATTTAAGGGATTATCTCCCTCAATATAAAACTCATAAAATACCACAATTACCCAGACCTAAACCCTTGCAAACATCCTCCAAAAAAAATTTCACAAACCCTAATTGATTTTCTCTCCCTTTCAAGTTCTAATTGGAGGTAAAACCTAGAGTTTGAAGAACCAAGATAGGAGCTGAGTTATCCAATAAATTAGGTAAATTTAATTCTCTCTTTCATCCTTTTTTTCTGATGTAAATGCACGTAAGTCGTTTTATATTATTAAGAACTCATGGGACGATGATCGG
Source organism: Nicotiana paniculata (assembly GCA_005239505.1). Classification (NCBI taxonomy): domain Eukaryota; kingdom Viridiplantae; phylum Streptophyta; class Magnoliopsida; order Solanales; family Solanaceae; genus Nicotiana; species Nicotiana paniculata. The sequence goes on from MDKI01236716.1 coordinate 30,384, forward strand.
AAGCCGTGAGTTCGAGTTATGCACTTGTAGCGGACTGCTTTGTTGATTGTTTTGTGTTGCTGTTGGGCTGCGTACTTTACTACTATTTTATGAAGTTTTGGAGGAGGAATGGTGTGTAGAAACACCAAATAAATTCAAGGTGGTGGGATGGTCGTTCGTCATAACATTTTCGGGCTGTTTGATGCTACTACGATGGTCGTTTTGTATATGAAGAGATTGGGGTGTGTTGGGTTGTTTTGTAATATTTTGTGGTGTATATAAGATTGGAAAATAATGTATATATGTTTTTATTTTTGTGTTCTTCTGTTTTTGGTGTTATCTTGAACTTGGAGGAAGTAAGGATTATAGGGAGATGCTGCCCGTTTTATTACAAAACAAGCTTGTCGTTCATTGTGTGATAGCTTTACCTTTCGTAACTTAATGATAGTATTATTATTGTTGTTGTAGATTAAGGTGCGAAGAGGCGAGTTCAACTTGGTGATTGGAAAGATTTTGATAAGGTATGTTAAGTCTAGGCCCTTCCTTCATTTGGATTATACGGGAGATGTTACCCGTTTTAATACAAAATAAGTGTGTCGTTCATTGTGCAATAGTTGTACCCTTCGTAACTTAATGATAGTATTATTATCATTGTTTTAGACTACGATGAAAAGAGGCGAGTTCAACTTGGTGACTGGAAAGATTGTGATAAGGTATGTTAAGGCTAATCCCTTACTTCATTTTGGCATGATCTCTTAACTACATGTGTTTGATAACGAGGCATAAAGAGAAGTTCATACTCCCGAATTTATATACATTATCCTAGTCTCATAAGTTACAGTATTCTCCCTTATCGCGACTTTATATTCAATTGAGTATTATCTTCTTCCAGTCAAGAGAGCAGAGGTCTATATATACAGTATTACAGTATTTTCACCACCATCGAGCTATAATCACTGGGCAGACCCCTATTGGGCAACCTCAGATCAGATGGTAAGTTATATACCGATCCTACTATGGCCGAGCGCCTATGAGCGAGCCCACAATGTCCGAGATATAGAGCATATTATGGCTGAGCATCTATGAGCGAGCTTACTATAGCAGAGTCGTTACAAGTTCCGAGCCTTATAGGGCTGGACATTTACTATATTGAGAAAGTTCAGTCAGTATCAACAGGTAAGTATATCTCCAGATCATCTTTGACTCCTAGTACTTTCAGTTATTATATTATCAATTCAGTTTCAGTTTTCAGCTATTTTATTGTCTTACATACTCGGTACATTATTTCGTACTAACGTCCCTTTTCTGGGGACATTGCATTTCATGCGTGCAGGTTCAAACAGACAGACGGGTAGACCTTCTCAATAGGTGTTGCCCGAGTTCAGCTTGATCAGTAAGCTCCACGTCCTTCGGAGTTGCCGGGTCTAGAGTTTTGTGTACATCTTGTGTATATATGTATATATGTTAATGGGTAGGTCGGGGCCCTGTTCTGATCACAATACATCCATCAGTAGAGGCTTGTAGACATACCCTTTCAGTTAGTGCATTATGTTGGGTTTGTAGGCCTTGTATGTATATTTTGTTGGTTTGTCATCGGTAATAGTTATGACGGCCTTGTCAGCCCATCTTTATATTGATATTTAGTCAGCGCTAGTTTCCGTTCAGTTTTATATTTTCCTTCGCAAATTGTCTTGCAATGTGGCCCAATGGCCAAAGTATGACATTATGTGTTCAGATTCCCTCAGTCACAAGTTGGTACGCTAGGTTAGGTGTGGCACTGGGTGCCGGTCTCGCCCCTCTAGGTTCAAGGCGTGACATAAATAATTTATTCGAAAGCCACTATACAAATAGAATTATGATTTATAACCCATAAATAAATTCGAACTCTTCAATACTCCTATAATGATATGGGCTAATAATGAAAAAAGTATACAAACACTAATCGTCACGACCCATTTCTCCCTCTGTAAGACGTCGTGACGGCACCTAGTCACAACTAGGAAGGCCTAAAAATTTTGAAATACCGAAAATAAAGCAGTAATTGACAACTAATCTTCAATAGATATTATATACTCGTAAAAATATTGTTCGGCATGTACAAGTAAGCCAGCATTCGAATATAAACAACATTCCCAAAACCCGGTAGTCACGAGTCACAAGCTCTACGAAGTTTGTCCAACTATTTTCTATACATAGTGTCTAAAAGAAATAAAGGAGGAAAACAACATAAGGGATAGAGGGGAACTCCGAGGATCTGCGAACGCGGGCAGATGTACCTTGAAGTCTCTAGTAAGCTGCAACGACTGCACTAACGATGAGGCGGGTAAGATGTACCTGGATCTGCACACGAAAAACATGTGCAGGAAAGGGCGTGAGTATATCAAAATAGTACCCAGTAAGTGCCAAGCCTAACCTCGGTCGAGTAGTGACGAGGTCAGGTTAGGGCCCTACTGGAATATATATATATATATATATAAGGCAAAGCAAAAATGAAATATCACAATAAAAAGACTGAAATGTAACAAGGAGAAAATCATGGAAAAATAACAACTCAGTACACGACAATACAACAGGGGATCTCCTGAGATACCGTCTCGTAGTACCAAACGTAAATGTGCAAGAGGATCCCGGAATACCGTTCCGTAGTCCCAAAGTAAATATGCAAGGCAGGGGGATTTTCTGGAATACCGTTCCGTAGTCTCAAAGTAAATATGAAGTATAGGGAATCTCCCGGAATACCGTTCCATAGTCCCAAAGTAAATATGCAGTACATAGGGATCTCTCGGAATACCGTTCCGTAGTTCCAAAATAAATATGCAGCCAAACAACAGAATTCCACAGTTACGATACGAAATCTTACAATTTAACCTAAGTACAAGTTTAGGAAAGACAGGTAAAATCGCTAAACATGTTGCACGTAGTCCATGTAAACAATTAAGGCAAGTAGTCCTGTTGTCTTAGTCTAACAAGATACTACACATGCTAATAAGTTCAAATAAGAGAAATGACAGGTTATTATTTAATGAAAATTGGGTTTCACAACAATTAGCCCGTGTACATACTCGTCACCTCACGTACAGGGCACTCATATATCAAAACAATACCAATCCTAAGGGGAGTTCCCCCTCAGAAGGTTAGGCAAGTTACTTACCTTGAACCAAGCTCAAATTAATCTGAAATAATGCTCTTTCCACGAATATCGACTCTGAATGGCCCAAATCTAGATAAAACCAATTACATAACATAAATATAACTACAAGAAACTAATCTAGTGAACGGAAGAAAAGTTAAAGCAAGAAATGGAAAATCGCTCAAAATGCCTCCCCGGGCCCACGTCTCAGAATCGGGTAAAAGTTACCAAATATGAACAATCATTCACTCATGAGTTCACTCGTACAAAAATTATCCAAATCTGATGCCTAAATCCCACTCAAAACTGATAATTTCATTTGGGGAACCTTTTCCCCATTTCTCACTCAAATCCCTTAATTAAATGAAGAATGCAAAAATAGATTAATGAAATATAACCAAAATCGAGTTAGGGATTGTTACCCCCAAAGTTCTCTCCGAAAAACCCTCAAAGTGTCACAACTCCTTTTTCATACGCCCAAAAGGGGGTATGGGAGTTTTTCCACTTAAAGTGACATTATTCGAAATGGGAATATTTTATTTT
>ML318934.1:0-33424 GCA_005239505.1 Nicotiana paniculata
ACAAAGACCAAATGGCATTCGCTTGAAGGCGAATGTGCCATAAGGGCAAGTAAACGTGGTTTTCTCCTGATCCTCTGGGAATATGACAATTTGATTGTAACCTGAGTACCCATCCAGAAAGCAATAATATTTATGCCCTGCTAATCTGTCTAGCATTTGGTCAATGAATGGGAGTGGAAAATGATCCTTGCGGGTTGCTTTGTTGAGCCTTCGATAATCAATGCAAACTCTCCAACCCATAACAGTGCGGGTAGGAATTAGCTCATTCTTCTCATTCTCAATCACGGTCATCCCTCCCTTTTTGGGCACACATTGAACCGGGCTCACCCAGTTGCTGTCAGTAATAGGGAAAATGATACCTGCATCTAGCAATTTTATTACTTCTTTCTTCACCACTTCTTTCATGATGGGATTTAGCCTTCTTTGCTGCTCAACACTCTGGTGATTTCCATCTTCCAACAAGATTTTATGCATGAAAAATGATGGGATGATTCCTTTAATATCTGCAATGGTCCACCCAATTGCCTTTTGTGCTCACGAAGTACCCTAAGCAATTTCTATTCTTGTGTATTGGTCAGGCTGGATGAGATGATCACGGGCAATGTCTCATAGTTCCCCAAATAAGCATAGCGTAAATGTGCTGGAAGAGGTTTGAGTTCCAGCTTGGGAGCCTCTTCAATAGATGGCTTAGGAGGGATTAGAGTAACAGGCTTGTTCAACTCTTCAAATTTTCCTAGCTCGAGGAGGTAACTGCAAGATACTTCAAAAGATTTCTCAATGTCTCCCCTTGTTTCATCCTCAAAGTCTTCTTCATCCCCAAATAACACTTTCTCAAGAGGGTCAACGGGACTCATGTATGGAACCGTTGACTCCGATTTTCTTTCCACTACAGTAATCATGGATAGCTCTTCATAGTGGACAGGTAACTTGAGTGCCTTATAAACATTAAACATCTTCACTCGATCACCAACTCGCATTGTCATCTTCCATTCACACACATCGATGATAGCTCGGCCCGTAGCTAGGAATTGAATCCATTATGCACATATTACGTGTATTTTTATCACAAAAGCACATAAAATGTAAGGTACATAATGCTTAAAACTATGGATTCTATCCACGCATCAACTTGTTGGTCCCAAAACACACACGCCAGTATACGTGGTCGTAGCAAGTAATATAATGTTAAATCGAATGTCGAGCCCATAGGGACTTGCATAAACTACTTGTTGAATCACTCTAATTGTTATTTAATCGAGCCCAAAACAAAATCAAGGAATGTAACTAATTTATACTACGATTTTATGAACTAACTAATTATCAAGTGACAAGAATATTGTTGTGTGTATTCAGTAGAGACAAATATTCCAGGGTTGTGATCAATTCACCACTCGTATTGCATTCTAATTAACTCTCCCTTTTATATAATTCACTCTTGGTTGCTAATTAATCGATAATTTCTGTCTCGTAGCCTTCTCCCAAAGTACTACTCGCCTATTCTCAATAGATTAACACCTATATTCCTATGAAATTAATCTATTAGAATGCACTAAGATTACGATGTTTAATTAAGCACGGTGACTAGGTATATTCTTATCCTAACCAAAAATCCGCTCCCCTGAAGGGTTAAGATCGCGCTCTCTTCAATTCTTCTCTAATCTATATACGGCTTTCCCAATCATAACATAGATAGTATATGGAACCTAATTGCTGGCCAAACGATTAAGCAATTAAACGCAGAATTGAATAAACAACCATATATTGAGTGAACTATAATCAAGGTTAAGTTAATGTCGAACAACAATATTCATGGCTAAACCAAAACCCCAGAATAATGGGTGTTTAGCCACCCATGATAGAATCAAACAATTGCATAAGTCTTGCATAAATGGGAAATACTAGAATAAGATGAAGAAAACTGATAATCCTTTGCTTCCTCAATGATCTTGTGTGTATATTCTCTCCAAAAATGGNGAGACTTCTATTCAAACTGAGAAACACTTAAAACCTTCAAAACTCGGAATTTACCGGACCATGGAGCCCAGGCGTTAAGCCCTAAACGCCCAGCTATATCCTGGGTAGGCCAGGCGTTTGGGCTCTAACGCCCCATTAACGCCTGGTCATGGCTGGCGTTTGGTTTGTAACGCCCCACTAACGCCTGGTTAAGCCAGGCTTTTGGGCCAAAACGCCCGGATATAGCGCGGGTCACTGCTTTTCGACTCTTGAGCGTATTTTTGACATTTATGCACCCATTTAGCTCGGCTTCCATCTCCAATTCACCTACACATGAAATAGACTCCATTATGCACATATTACGTGTATTTTTATCACAAAAGCACATAAAATATAAGGTACATAATGCTTAAAACTATGGATTCTAGCCACGCATCACCGGTCTACAACCACATAATCGCCCACGAGAGTGGACACATAAACAGGTTAACCCAAGGACTCACGAGGGACATCCAAAAAATGAGAAAATAACACTGAAACATAGGAATAAGTGGATCCTGGATCAAATAACACTGATGCCTCTCTACCACATACTATAATAATACATGTGATCACGGCGTCTGAGGCCACTGCATCTGATCTGGCCGGAATGGCATAGAACTGGCTGGAGTACCGGAAGACTGGGCTCCACCAGAGTGAACAGGAGCTTCCTGACCTCCCCCTGACTGGCCCCCACCTCTAGGACGACCCTTTCCAACCTGTCCTCCACCTCTAGGTGGCCGGACTGCTGGTGCTGGATCGATCAGCTGATAAACCTGTTGTACGGCCTTGCCCCGAAAACTGGGACACTGCCTCCTCAGATGACCTGGCTCTCCACACTCATAACAACTCCCAAGTAGCATAGTCTGTTGCCCCGAAGAAGAACCCTGAATTGCCGGAGAGGCGTGAGAGCCCTCAGGCATAGCACTGAAGTAAGGGCTGGAGGATCTCGGATGACTGGGATAACCACTGTGTGAACTCTGAATGGCTGGAGGATGGTAGGAACGCTCTGGCATGGAGCTGAAATGAGGCCTCGTTGGAACACCTCGGGGAGGGGGTGGAGGTGCTGAATATAAAGGCCTGCTGGGCTGACCACTGCTATACTGACTCCTGCCCCTAGCTGGGGCACCTCTAAAATCTCCAGAGAACCTAGCCCTCTCATCCTCCCACCCCTGCTCCTTGCTCTCTGCTCCCTGCTCCCTGCTCCTCGACCGATACCCCTCGATTCTGCGAGAAATCTCTACCACGAGCTAATAAGGAGTACCCATCTCTACCTCTCGGGACATGTTGGCCCTAATACCTGGATGCAACCCAGCCACAAATCTCCGCACCCTCTCTGCATCAGAAGGAAATATCATGAGTGCATGGCGAGACAACTCTGAATAACTGGCCTCATAATCTGTCACTGACATCTGCCCCTGCTCTAGCCGCTCAAATTGATACCTCAGCTCTTCCCTCTCAGAGGGTGGGATATATCTATCCAGAAACATCTGCTTGAACTGCTCTCAAGTGACAGGAGGAGAATCTGCTGGCCTGCTGAGAATATAGGACTGCCACCACCTACGAGCTCTGCCCTCCAACTGAAAGGTAGTGAAATCCACTCTGTGGGACTCTAGTATCCTCATGTTGTGTAGTTTGTCCCTGCACCTATCCACAAAATCCTAGGCATCCTCGTCTCACTCACCCCCAAAGACGGGAGGGTGCAATCGGGTCCATCTATCCAGTAACTTCTGCAGATCACCGTCTGCAGCTGGTCTAGGCTCAGGTGCTGTTGCAACAGGCTGGACCCCACCCACAGGCAGTGTACTCGGGGTATGATGTAATGCTGATGTTTGTCCTCCAGCCTGGGCAGTAGGGGTCTGGACTCCCCCTCCCTCCTGAGAAGTGGCAGGATCTGCTGGAAATAAACCAGCCTAGGACATAGTGTCCATAAATCTCATCATACGGCGCATGACTGCTTGGAAGCCTGGCGCCGTCATAAAGTCTACTGGTGCAGGATCTGCTTGAGGCACCTCATCCTGCTCCTCTATAATAGGGTCCTCTGGTGGCGGGACCGGAATAGCTTTGGGATGCCCTCGTCCCCTACCATGGGCCAGTGCCCTCCCTCCGCCACTGCCAGCAGGGGTAACGGCCCTTCCCGGGTCTGCAACATTAGATGCACGCATCCTCATCATCTGTGAAAGAATAGAATGAATTTAGTAAATCATCGACTGCACGATAGAATAAGAACAAATAGAGGTTTCTTAACACCCTATAGCCTCCTGAAGATAAGCACAGACGTCTCCGCACCAATCTGCAAGACTCTACTAGGTTTGCCCGTGACTCATGAGACTTACGTGAACCTAGTGCTCTCATACCATGTTGTTTACTAGTGAAATTATCCTTATATGACATACCAACCCCACAATTACCAAAATTTTAAGCTTAAATCATTTAAATAAAAGCAGAAACATTAACCAACTTAAGTAAATACAGCCACAATGATCACGAACCAAGATATATAGTCCCAAAATATAGAGTCTACTACATGTGTGCCAGGAACTAGTGGCACAAGTCAATAGGCGAACTAGTAGAATATACAAAAGATGATACCAATTGTACTACTGTCTGAAAGAAGTAGACAGAAATAAACAAAATATAACTCCATAGTACTGTTGAGAATCGCCAAGGGAGGCAGCTCACCGTAGAGTCAGTTCCAAAATAATAAGCCAAGCTCCGGTCAGATAACAAGATGCACCAGCCTCAGAACCTGTACAATTAACTACAGAAGTGCAGCATGAGTACATAAATATATATATATATGTACCCAGTGAGTATCCCGCCTAACCTCAAAGGGGTAGTGATGAGAGGTCGACCTGACACTCACTAAGGTCCAACAGTATAATTTAACAGGATATAATAGAAACGGTAGGCACGTAAAGGCAGTGAAGCAACAAATATATATGTAAGGTACTAAAATCCAAGGAAGGTACTGGGAATGAATAAAACAATTACCACTTCATTTTCCCCCGATATCTGTCAAATCAATATCCATGAATTTAGTAACAATTAAATCATGCGCATGCAGGGTAAGGACAACCGGCCGGAGTCATAAGATAGTCATGTCCATGCACTAACAAGGATCGAACGGCCCATACCAAAAGTGCACCTCTCCACAAAGTACTCATATCTATGCACTGCCGAGGATCGAATGGGCCGTACTAAAAGTGCATCTCTCAATCCTTTCTATGCACTGCCGAGGATCGAACGGCCCGTACCAAAAGTGCATCTCTCAATCCACTGTGGCGTAGGTCCTGTTCCAATAAGAGTGGGCAAAATCACACTCCGCTCGCGGAAAGTAAATTGCGAAGCAGTCACATGCACACACATTATTCCTTTTAAAAGAAAATACCTTTCAGTGAACAATTTCTTACAAGTTTTTCTCAAATTCCATAACTTCGGGGAAATAAGCAACATGTAACGTTAATTCATTAAGCATACAGTTCATATTAAGTAAAACACAAGGCATGATGTGGGCCTAACTACTCGGACATAATAGTAATAGTCGCTACGTACGGACTCTCATCACTTTGTACGTATGTAGCCCCACAAATTATCACATGTAGCATTTAAATCACCTAGGGTGGCAATTCCCCCTTACAAGGTTAGAAAGGAGACTCAACTTGTGTCGAATTTACTCCTCGGACCGAGAACGCGCCCGAAACTCCGAACTCTACACCCGAGGACTCGAAACTAGCCAAATGTTATACAAATATATCAATTTATATCCAAAGCAGGGAATTCTCCTATTACTTAGCCAAATTCACCATTCTTGAAGAAATTCTAAAATCCAACTCCGGGCCCACATGCTCGGATTCCAAAAATTCTCGAAGGGGATACTCACCCATAGCCTAAGGATCATTAATACATTATTCTACTTGATTTCATAGCTAATTCACGGGTAAATTCTCAAATTATCGAAAGCCCTAGGTTACTAACCAATTCTTGATTTTTCACTAATCTAGGTAGTTAATTTAGCTTGTAATCCATGCATGAAGCTAAAATAAGAGTAGAATTTACTTATCTTCAATAACCAGGTCGTTTGCCCCTCTAACATGGTGGAAATCTCCCCAAGGAAGAAGAAGAAGAATATGAGAAAAATGAATTAAAACCCGTGTATAAAAACACATTGTCAGAACAGTGTTTCTGTACCTGCGGCTCGAGGACCGCACTTGCAGTCTCGCACCTGCGGGCAAAGGCTCGCACCTGCAGAAATGGATGAGGAAGCCTGGGCCCGCACCTACGGAATAGAGACCGCACCTGCGAGAAACGTCTTGCCCACTGGGGGTCGCATCTGCGAGGCTGCGGTCCCGCACCTGCGACGGGCAACCGCACCTGCGGTCACACCAGAACAGGTGCACCGGCAGCTATTTCAACTGGTTTTTGGCCTCGTGTGGTGTCCGGGAGGCACCTGGGCCCACCCGAGGCCCCGTCCAAATATACCAACAAGTCCTAAATATTAATACAGACTCGCTCGAGCTTTCGGAACACCCAAAACAACGCTAAAACACAAAATCACACCTCAAAACCCCAAGAACCAACTTAGGAACTTTAAGTTTTCTAGACTTCGCTAACAACGCGCCGAACCGTCCTATACTGCTCGGAATGACACCAAATTTTATAGGCAAGTCATAAATGACATAAAAAAACTATTCCCGGTCTTGGAATTCCGTTCGGACCTCGATAACACAAAAACACGTCCCAGACCACAATAGGAACTTAAGGAACTTCTTATTTCAATATTGGGTGCCGAAACGCTCCCGGGTCATCAGAAACCCATTTCGAACATACTCCTAGGTCCGAAATATCATACGAAGCTACCGGAACCAATGAAACTCGATTTCGAGATTGTTTACCCAAAATGTTGACCGAAGTCAAACTTGGCCTTAAAGGCCAACCTTAAGGAACCAAATGTTCCTATAGCACTCTAAGCACCTCCGAATCCCGGACCACCAGCACCCGCAAGTCATAAATCATAATAAGCCGCTATGGGAAGTTTCATTTAGGGGAACGGGGTTCGATAATGCAAAAATAACCGGTCGGGTCGTTACATTTCATATTAATCAAAAGCTCGTTTCTAATTTTCACAACATTGACAGCAACATACGAGGCATGAAGACCTCATAATTATATACTTGAATCAACGAGTCACATTTGATGCCACCTTGACACTCATCTTTGTTACACCCCATATTTTCATACGTGAGAGTACGTCGTAAGTCAATTGATGTAAACTCAGAAATAAGATTATAACTGGAAGCATATAAAGTAAGTTAATAATGTTACCTTGGAGGTTAAAAATATTTAAGATCATGAATAACGAGTACTGAGAGGGTTAGAAAGCTTAGAAGCTAAACCAATTGAAGAAAATAAGTTTCGTCGAAAGTAGATGAGTTTGGAATGTTATAAAATGTACATTAGGGTGAGACTGTGGTTCATTACATGATAAGGAGTTTATGCTATGCGTTATTTTTTTCATATTATAGTCGTGTGATACGTTTTGAAGTCAAGCAAGTTGTGGAACAAAAGTTGGCAAAGGTCTTCACAAGTTACGTTCATAAATTTGTTGAAACTTAGGTCAAATATATATGATATTTTCTCCCAATATACTTGGAATTAGGGGATGATCTAACTACCAAATTGAATATCTATGAGTCTCCCAGGCATGAAATCGAGAAGCGATAACATCAAAATGATCCCTACGATGTAAGTGTCATTATACCGCCTCTCTTTTTTCTTTGTAGTTAGAGTTTTTGAAGGTACTTCATAGTTAAGAAAAGTTTAACATATGTATTTAAGTGTTTAAATATCAAGTAAGGTTGATAAATGTGTTTCCTAACAGTTAGAACTCACGGAACGGTGATTGGAAGCCGTGAGTTCGAGTTATTTGACTTGTAGCGGACTGTTTTATGGACTCTTTTGTGTTACTGTTGGGCTGCGTATTTCACTATTGTTTTGTGAAGTTTTGGAGGAGGAAGGGTGTTGAGAAACACCATATATATGTATGGTGGTGGTCTGGTCGTTCGTTGTAACATTTCCGGATCGTTTGACACTACTATGGTGGTCGTTTTGTGTATGAAGAGCTTGCAGTGTGTTCGGCTATTTTGTAGTATTTTCTGGTGTATATAAGGCTGGAAAATAATGTATATATGTTGTTGTTGTTTTTGTGTTCTTGTGTTGTTGGTTTTATCTTGAATTTGGAGGAAGTAAGGATAATAGGGGAGATGCTGCCCATTTTTATAAAAAATAAGCTTGTCGTTCGTTGGCGATAGTTGTACCTTTCGTAACTTAATGATAGTATTATTATTCTTATGGTAGATTAAGGTAAGAAGAGGCGAGTTCAACTTGGTGAGTGGAAAGATATTGATAAGGTATGTTAAGTCACTTCCTTCATTCTTTTGGCATGATATAAAGTGAGACGAACGTAAACGATACGTTATTTCATAATGAATCTACTCCTAGCTACTAAGGTTGTCCATGTTGTTCTTTCCTTACAAAGTTATTCTAAGAAAGTATGTATGATCCTTGAGTCCTAGTGAACTTCATATTGATGTTATGATGTCCATAATGTTAATCGAAGGTGCAACTACCTTACGTCACTCCGAAAGGTTTAGAGCGTGATTCCATGAGTCCAACATGCATTATATATAGTATCTATTTTACTCTACCGATCTGCGCTATAGTCGGCCGGGCACACCACCGATTGTGGAACCACTGATCAGTTGGGTTTACCGAGCTCCACGTGGCCGGGTACGATTCTACCGAGCCTTATGATGGCCGGGTATGTTTTTACCGAGTCCTCTTTGAGGCCGGGTACAATATGATGATGATGATACCCATAGAGGCGGATGTTTTTAAAAGATTATGTATATATATGTATCACGAATTTCATGTCACTATCTCTTAGAGGCACTCATATACTACAGGTTGTATCTCCTATATCTCTCTTTACATTACTGTTCTTATTTATGCTTTTCTGCCTTACATACTCAGTACTTTATTCGTACTGACGTCCCTTTTTCCTGGGGATGCTACGTTTCATGCCCGCAGGTCCCGATAGACAGGTTGACAGTCCTCCTAATAAGCTATCAGCTCAGCGGAAGGTGTTGCTGCACTCCACTTGCTCTGGAGTTGCCTATTTAGTCAGTAGGATTAGGACATGAATTGACTGGTATGGTGGGGCCCTGTCCCGACCTATATGACATTTATATAGTCTTAGAGGCTTGTAGATAGATGTTAGGTATATGAATACTTGTATGGCCTTGTCGGCCTATGTTTTGAGTTTACAAATGATCATGTCACCCTTATAGGCCCGTATGTCACATGTATATGTTTCTATATCATGTTTGGTCATCCTATGTCTAGTATGCACTTATATTTTATTCTGGTTATATCATGACGACCTTTTTGACCCATTTACCCATGATAGTACGATAAGAAAGATACGTTACGTTGGTACTTGGTTGAGTAAGGTAACGGGTGCCCGTCGCGTCCCATAGGTTGGGTCGTGACAGAAGTGGTATCAGAGTAGTTCTGTCACGACCCAAATTCCAACTCAGGTCGTGATGGCGCCCAACACCGGATCCGGGCAAGCCAAAATTAGTTTACTAGCGAGATTTATTTACTTATTTAAATATTCAAGTACTTGTAAAATTTAGATTTAGAAATCATTTAAAGAAAACGGTCAAGTGAATGCAAATTTGTTAAATGAACTCAAAATATCGTTGCCTTCATGTGTGGTATAGCAAAAATATTAGAAAACTCACTACGTGTACCAAGACCTAGTGTCACAAGTCCACAGGAGACTAGTGGAATATACAAAGTAGACCAAATAAATATACAATCGTCTGAAAGGAGTAGACAGAAATATCAAAAGAAATAGCAGAAACCCCGCAGTGCTGCTGAGGAACGCCAGAGAGGGCAGCTCACCGTGTAGTCTAATCCATAAAGTACTCTCACGATTGCGCTCCGGTATGATAACTAGATGCACCAGCTTCAGAACATGTATAATTAAGTACAGAAGCGTAGCATGAGTACATATAAACAAATATGTACCCAGTGAGTATCCCGTCTAAACTCGAAGAAGTAGTGACGAGAGGTAGACGTGTTACTCACTAGGGTCATTAGCAATAATATGATTAAACAGGTTTAATCAGGATTAGCAATTATGGAAATCAAGTAGACATGGAATAACAAGTATATGAACTACCACCTACCACAAGTTCCAAATAACAACATTAATAAAAGTCCAAAGTCCCCTTCCACATAGAACAATTCATTTGACAATATCAATAAGACTCTCAGTCAAACACATAGCATATAGTATGCCGAGGCGTACGGCCGAAGCGACGCATAAATTAAATGTGCACTGCCGAAGGGTCGAACGACTCGAACCATAGATGCATCTATTACCCCGCTCGCGAATCGATCGTGCGACGCGGTTGACATAATATAAGGCTACCCCGCTTATGAATCATACATGCGACACGGGTGCTCGTATACATACACAGAATTATCAAGAAACTCAGGAAATATAGAGTTCACACTTGGAAAAAAAAAGAATCATGGCAATAGCAAGATTTAATGTAACCTTTCATTTTCTCATGCTAGTTTCAGGGATAATAATTGACTAGGAATACATGCAGGGATACAAGTAAGGAATATAAGCATGCTTATGCCTCCTAAAGACTACCCGGCATAACATAGTAGTAGCTACGCACGGACTCTCGCCACCTCGTGCATGCGTAGCCACCACAAATAAGGACAATTCAATCATTTATAATTACCTATGGGGACAATTCCCTCTTACAAGGTTAGAAAGGAGACTCAACTCGCATAGAACCTACTTCCGGGGTCGAGGATGCTCCCGAAACTCCAAACTCTACACCCGAGGACTCGAAACTAGTCAAATACTATAGAAATACGTTAATATACACTCAAAAGTATGAAATTCTCTTACTAGCTTAGCTAATTCATCTTTCTTGAAGAAATCCCTAAATACAAACCCGGGCCCACATGCTCGGATTCCGGAAATTTTTGAAGGAAACACTCACCCATAGACTAAGGATCATAAATATATAGTTTTTGCATGATTTCATGGTAGAAAAGTGGTGAAATTCCCTAAAGTTCATCAACCCTAAGTTTTCACCCTAACCCCTTTGATTTCCACTAATTAGGTGTTAATCTACCTAAGATTTAGTGTAATAATCTAACATTTAAATGGAAATTACTTACCTTTTAGTAGCTAGGTTGAATACCCTCTTGAAAGCTCCCAAAATCGCCAATGGAGGAGAAGAAAAGTGGTGAAAAATGGTTAAGTCCCGAATTAAATGGGCTCACTGCCTTCAGTGACCTCGCACCTACAGCTCGAGGACCGCACATGCGGTCCTTCACCTGCGAGCCATTGGTCGCACCTGCGGATTTTTGGCAAGGAGCCTGGGGATCGCACCTGCGGTAGGAATTCCGCACCACCAGACCCGCTCCTGCGGAGAAGGGTCCGCACCTGCGAAGGTAGGAATTTTCTCCTGGGAGTCCCACCTGAGAGGCCTCGACCGTAGGAGCGGTCTCGCACCTGCGATCTGGGCAACCGCACCTGTGGTCACACCAGACATGGTGCACCAGCAGCTGAAACTGCTGGTTTTTGGCCCCGTTTGGTGTCCGAGAGGCACCTGGGCCCACCCGAACCCCCGTGAAAATATACCAACAAGTCCTAAATCATATTACGGACTTGCTCGAGCCTTCGGAACACCCAAAACAACACTAAAACTCGAAATCACTCCTCAAAACCCTCTTGAATCAAACTTAAGAATTTTCAAGTTCTTGAATTCGGTTCAATGCACCGAACTGACCCATACCACTCGGAATGAAACCAAATTTTGCAAGCAAGTCATAAATGACATACAAAACTATTCCCGATCTCAGAATCCCGTTCAGACCTCGATAACTCAAAAACACGTTCCAAACCAAATTATGAGCTTAAGGAAACATTATTTCGCTATTTGGCGTTGAAACGCTCCCGGTTCCCAAAACCCATTTCGGACATTCCAAAATTATCATACGAAGCTACTGGAATTGGCGAAACTTGATTCCGACGTTGTTTACTCTGAATGTTGACCGAAGCCAAACTTTGCCTTAAAAGCCAAATCTTAAGGAACCAAGTGTTTCTATATTACCCTATACACTTCTGAATCCCAAACCACCCGTCCCCGCAAGTCATGAATCACTGAAATCTGCTATAGGAGGAAGTCTTATTTAGGGGAACGGGGTTCGAATACGCAAAACGACCGGTCGGGTCATTACAAGTTCTGTCATAGGGATGTCTACAAGCCGTGTCTAGTAGAGTCTTGTTTATGGGTATGTTGTGCACCACACTTATAAGTAGGAGGCTACAGGGCATTTAGGACTGTCACTCTTTCTTCTTACTCTAGATCGTGTGGTAGAGATCAGTCGTAAGAACTCAATTTTTTAAATTCTATCTTATTCATAATATGACGATGCCTACACTAGAAAGATGATTGGTAAGAGGTTGCAATGGCTGTGAATAAGTTGAATCAGAGGAACTCGATTTTGCATGATGCTTATGATGAGTAAATATAAGGTATTCAGTAGATCATGTGTGTACTAAGACGGGTAAGCCTCTTGATAAAGAGCCCTAAGGCAAATAAAATATATCCACCCCTATGGTGAAAGGCAATGAGGGATTCAGAAGATAGATACAAGTTTCAACAAGTAAAAGAAATAAGATGAAGAAGGATATGAGGCGCCCAGTTAATTAAGATTGTCAGTTTTTACGATTCAAGCAGAGAAATACAAGCATTTTTAATTCTCTACAATTGTAACAGAGGTATGTAGAATTGGCCACACCCGCCTCAGTTATGCTCCATGGTAGCCAATAGATACAGTTAAGAGAAGGACGGGATATCAGGATCTAGTTAGGGTTAAAGTAACCCAAAAATGGTGGATGATTATTATCATTAGCTAACATTTTCAAAGGATAGTGCAAACGTGGTAATAGATCTCCTTGCGAGATATCCAGATGGTGCACTTTATAATAGAACAGTCAGATATGAATACTAGAATGTTGAGAAATTTCAGAAGATATCTAGTGGAATCCTAGAAGGGATAAATATTCATCATTTTATGACTTCTGCCCCTAGTAAAAAAAGAGAGAGAGAGAATGTTAGGCGTCCCAAAGAACCAGTAAGATGAAGCAGGGGGAGCTAAAAGTTAAGGAATGTTTTGTTGGAGTTTTCAGAATAAAGTGAGACATAAATGTTAGCATGGAAAAAAAAGAGAGAGTTAATAAAACATTATGAGTAAGATGTGATACGTGGATGAAAATGGTAGAAAAAAATGACAGTATTACCGAATATATAGTCAAGTGAAGGAAAAGACGAGAGGTAGCAAGCCTTGAGGCAACAAAAAAGCATAAGTCATAAATTCACATCCTCACTTCGAGAAATAAGTTCGTGACTCTAACGTGATTGCCAAAGGGAAAAGTTAGACCCCAGAGTAATAGAAATCAGTATGGGCTGGTGAACAAGATAAACTAAACATGAATTAAGGACTGATCGATTTGATAATGGTCGGCATCATGAGAATTTTAGATTACGCTCCAGCAATAATAGAATGGACAACGGAAGAACATTAATGAAAAATTCTGAGAATGGTCATTCAGGAAGACGCTTCTCTAAAGTTAATGTTAAGATTAAGGGACTGTATGGGCCAGTTACACTAAGTGTCACCCTCGCGAGTAAGGAATTTTGTTATCCTTGGTGCAGAAGGGTTACCGCAAGGCGAGTGATGTCAGTGAAGATATGAAAAGATGCCAAAGATGATGTGGTAACTATGGATTAAAAAGGAGGAATGCGGTAAAAAGGCAAAAGGAATGAGATTGCATTTGTTGAGATCCTACAGATATACTATAACTCCAGAACATTATGCAAGCATGACTCCGGAGAGAATTAATAAGGGTTTTGCACTCGATGATATTGATAAATAAGTGGAAATGAACACTTGATACATAAGGATCCCGTACGAGAGCTAAGTTAAGACAAAGTAAATGACCCAAAAGAGGTTACGCATAATATAAATATGTGAATGGACCAACGAGTAGTACTGTAGTTGATTCAGAATGAGCCTAGTTATAGCTAAACAAGAAGTCATAGATAAATCAACAGATAGTGCAAGATAAACGTAGTGAAACCCAACATAGGGAATTCATTCTCGCAAATATGATGTCATCGTGATCCTTGAGTAATGTTAAGATAGAAGGTTGGGTAGTTAAAGGTATTGTATAAGTGTTGCGAAAATAAAAGAAAGTGCCACTAGGGAGATAGTCAAATTTCACTTCAGAAGCAACCTTACGAGCACAAGGGCGTGGATGTAAGTAACTAAGGATAATAATAGGTGAGTAAGAACATCAAAAATTCCTTTGGGTATATGATGTAATAAGCTCGCAGTTTTACAAGAGTCGGGGGGTATCCACTATGTAGTACAACGAAAGCCAGCTGAGGAAATAAGGAAGAAGGCTTCCACAAAAGTATAGTGACATAAAGAAGAAATGGTCTCATGATAACTTTCTCATTACAATATTGTATACACTCCATAAGTAAGTGGCACCTATCGTCGACAATGAACGAGAAGAAGAAAAAAAAATCAAGAGTTGATAATTGAGATCATATGAGATACAGGGAACTCCAGTATTCGTGCGCATTAAGATATGCCAAGTATCCATACAACAAGTGGCAGAACGGCCAGGAAAAGTAATTTCTTACATTTAAAGGCGACTGGGAAGGCATGAAAGGAAATATATGGTGCTAGCATGTTAAAAGGAAGGGTGCGAGTAGTATAAATAGATATCCGTAGGTCGCAAGCTAAAGTATGATAGAGCAATAAGGTTTTATCTAGACAACATTAAGGATAAGAAAAGGTGAGTGAGAAGGTGACGAGAATAGGTAAGTCCTCAGGATTTAACCCATCACAACAAGAGAGCTGATGGTTTCCATAAAGTTATAAAAAGCTCAGTATAGCATGAGTGAACTCAGAGGAGCTTAAAACTAGGAGCATTTAGAAGAGATGAAATGCTACCCTGGTAGTAAAGTAAGGGTGTAACTATGATAAATGATAAGAGGATGATGTTTAGGCCATTGATTGAGTAATGATTCAAAAAAAAAGGATTTCATGGGTGAAATAGGATTAGAATACCCCTCCCCCTGATAGGATGAATGACATTGGGATGCTATGAAGTAAAGTTATTGGAGTATAGTATCGTCCCTAAGTGGAGCGGGAAAATCACTTCAAATGTTCCCCAATGAGACGTGATGTAACGACCCGGCCGGTTGTTCCGTGAGATTAGCCCTGTTTCCCCCATTTACTCTTTATCATATGTTTCTTATCCTATTTATGTTGTGTTGGGCCGGTTGGTTCGGTTTCGAAGTGGTCGTGGTGAGAACTGAGACGCTTAGTCTCTTAAATTGGCTTAATAGTGGAAAAGTCAACTAGGAGTTGACTTATTGATAAATGACCTCGGAATGAAGATTTTATGGCTCTGATAGCTTCGTTAGGTGATTTGGAACTTAGGAGTGTGCTCAGAATGAAGTTTTGATGTCCGGTGTAGAATTACACTTGAATTGGCGAAAGTTAGTTTTTGGTGATTTCCGGTCGGCAAGGGAAAATAGGCTATCGGGGTCGGAATGGAATTCCAGAAGTTGGAGCAGGTTCGTAATGTCATTTTGGATATGTGTGCAAATTTACAGGTCAATCAGATGTGTTTTGGATGGTTTCAGCATCCTTGGTGAAATTTAGAAGTTTCAAAGTTCGTAGGCTTGAATTTGATGTGATTTTGGTGTTTTTGCGTTGTTTTTGGTGTTTTAAAGGCTCGAGTAAGTTTGAATGAGGTTAGGCATGTGTTGGTATGTTTGTTTGGGGCCCCGAGGGGCTCGGGATTTATTTTGGATGGTTAACGGAGGTTTGGACTTAGGTATTTGCAGCAAAGTTGATGCTGGTGTCATTTTACTGGTATGGTCGCACCTGCGGAGTCGTAGGTGCGAAAAAAGGAGTCGCAGGTGCGGAATTTGGAGGGACCTTTAGTGGAATTGCGCAGGTGCGCACCTGGGACCACAGGTGCGGGTCCACAGGTGCAAAGGATGGGCCGCAAGTGTGGATTAACCGGGCAGGAGGTATAAATAGGTGCCTCCACGAAATTTTGGCATTTTTCTTTATTTTGCATGCGGGATGAGCCAATTTGGGAGCAATTTGAAGGAGGAATTCGAGAGTCTTCAGTGGAGGTAAGTTTCACGGACTATAAACTCGATTCTATGTTATTACGTGACAGATTAGGCTTGGAATTTGTGGATTAAATGGAATAAATTGGGGATTTAGGGCTTGGGAAATTGAGACTTGTAATTAAGGAATTTAGGAGTTGTTTATGGTCGGATTTTGATGCATTTTATATGTGTAGACTCGGGAAAGGATAAGGATTCTTGTGACGCGATATTTATATTCCGAGATGTGGCCCGGGGCTCGGGTTTGGCCAATTTCGGGAATTGTGCTTAAAATTAATAGCTTTCGATTGGGTTTTGTTCCTTTAGTGTATATTGATGATGTTAATCTGGTTTTGGTTAGATTCGGAGCAATTGGGAGCCGATTCGAGGGGAAAGAGCATCGCAGATTAGTGTTTTGGCCCGGTGGAGGTAAGTAATGGCTATAAATCTTGTCTTGAGGGTATGAAACCCCGGACTTCGTATTTCTCACTATTTTTAGAATGGCGCACATGTCGGATGACGAATATGTGGCGTGCACTGATATTTGGATTGGACTTGGTCCTCTCCACGGCAACTATTGAGTTGCATATTTTTACTCTAAATCATATGTTAAATTGTGCTCTAAAACTATTGCTATATTTGGTCTATAAGCCATGTTTGGGGCCTCGTGACGGCTTGTTTAGACCCCTTGGGGGATTTTTACTTCTATTTTTCCTCATTGTGTTGACTTATGATATACACTCAGTCATGTTATGTTTAACTGATTTTGAAACTCAGCCTTATTTACACTATTTTGAGATAAAAATAAGATGTTTTTGGGTCGAGTACCTTGTTTTACTGATACGCCCGAGGGGCTTTTGAGAGTTGCTGACTGAGTGAGGCCGAGGGCCTGATTGTGAGGATATGATATGCCACGAGGTGGCTTGATTTTAGCGCTTGGGCTGAAGGAGCCCCACCGGAGTCTGTACACACCCCCAGTGAGCGCAGGTACCTACTAAGTACGAGTACTGAGTGCTGAGTGACGAGTGATTGGGAGGCATGAGTGACAGTAAGGTTGCCCGAGGGGCTGATACTGAGTGACTGTGAGGTATGCTGAGTGATGTTCTGCCCGAGGGGCGATTTATGATTCATTTTTTTTCCCGAGGGGCTACTTATGACTTATTTCATTTTACACTAAATTCTTCAGGTATTGTTATTTCTGAAATTGTTGGAAATTTTTCAAAGGATTTTACTGATGTTGGCTTTTAAGGCATGTTTATTTCATATGTATATGTTTCTACTATTGGAAATAAAGGCTATGCTTATTGTGAACTGATGATTGGATTTTATGTGTTTCTTACTACTTAGACTTGATTTATTTCCATTACTACTGAGTTGACGTACTCACATTACTCTCTGCACCCCTGTGTGCAGATGCAGGTGCTGATACCGAGCGTTAGTCATCTATTTCCGTGCGGAGCCGGAGTCGGGAGCTGTTCAGCGTCCGCAGCATCTCTATTTTCCCTTTCTTATTTTGCACCTAGTTCTTCATTCCGAGGTTTTGTATTATAATAGTAGACTTTTTGGTATATTCCTTATATGCGCATGACATGTTGACTCCGGATCTTGGGGATGGTTTTAGACTGTTTAACTGATTATTTTGCTTAATAGATTCAGTAATTTATATACGTTTATGAAATGTGGGGAACGAGTTGGAAATTTTGGAAAGAGACTGTAAATATGTGATTGTTGGCTAGCCTAGTTCCACGATAGGCGCCATCACGGCCGGTTAGGATTTAGGGTCGTGACATGAGCCCTAGTGATGATATATTACATAAGAGGTTTCAAGTTATCAGTGGTATGTTATAGATCAATATTAAGGTGAATCAACAATAGATGGATAAAAGTTACAAATATGAGATGAGATTAGGCTGTCATTATTAAGAGGAATAGTAATAAGGAAGCATTAAATGGCTTAGATTTATACATATAGGATAAGCGGTGAGAGTAACCTGGATTGGGGTGGTGGGCCTCGATAGTAATAAACCGAAATAAGAGTTATGGTACAGTATGACCTACCTAGTTGTGGTAAATCCATAAGCATAGATAACTAAGGCTATGAAACAAGATATAGCAAAAGTCGTAAGTTCAACAAAGTACCACGCAAAGAACTTTAGTACACCTATAGATGCCCAGAGGGACAGGTTGTCATATTACTATATATGTCCACAAAGTGAAGCCTAGAGATTGGTTAAAAGCTAATGGAAAAGGAAGATAAGAGTCGCATTAGCGCACATTCAAGGTTAGAATCGTACAAGCTGGATGAAAGAAGGTAGAAACAGTTACGAGATAGGAATAATTTCGGCCACAAGTCATGGTGTGAGAAAGAGGCCTAAAGGGGGGAATGCCTAGCCTTTGGATTTATTCACCGAACAACTCCCTAGATGGAAAATATAATATTAAAGGTATTCGTAAGAGGTATTTCTTAAGAGACGGATAAGTGCATTAGTCAATATTTGAGGACGAATGTTCCAAAGAGGGGAATGATGTTACACCCCATGTTTTCATACGTGAGAGTACGTCGTAAGTCAATTGATGTAAGCTCAAAAATAACATTATAATTGGAAGCATATAAAGTAAGTTAATCATATTACCTTGAAGGTTACAAATATTTAAGATCATGAATAACGAGTACCGAGAGTGTTGGAAAGCTTAGAAGCTAAACCAATTGAAGAAAATAAGTTTCGTCGAAAGTAGACAAGTTTGGAATGTTATAACATGCACTTTAGGGTGAGACTGTGGTTCATTACATGATAAGGAGGTTATGATATGAGTTATTTTTTCCATATTATAGTCGTGTGATACGTTTTGAAGTCAAGAAAGTTGTGGAACAAAAGTTGGCAAAGGTCTTCACAAGTTACATTCATAAATTTGTTGAAATTTAGGTCAAATGTATATGAGATTTTCTCCCAATATACTTGGAATTAGGGGATTATCTACCTACCAAATTGAATATCTATGAATATAGTCTCCAACACATTAAACCGTTCATCGATATGACATAGGAGTAGAGAGCTATTTGCAGTTTCGCGAGACTGTGCATACATCATAAGTTACAAGTAGGTGGGTCACTAAAGCTTTTTGAGCAATAAATTTCGTGTGTTAAATGAGGTATTATTGGGAAACATTATATACCAAATTTAAGGTCTTGGAATTTAGTTTCCAACACTTTTAACCGTTCTTTGATACGACATCCGGATAAAAAGATATAAGCGTTGGAAGATGGACCAATGCTAGGGTTCCAAGCTATCACCTCTTTGACTTTTCCAAAGTTGATATATATAAGTCTTAGGTCGACTTTCTCTTAATTTTTCAGTATAACACGACCATATAACACCCATAAACATATTCTTAAGCTATATTCTAGGGTTTCAAAGAATATTATCATTCCGGGCATGAAATCGAGAAGCGATAACATCAAAATGATCCCTACGACGTAAGTGTCATTATACCACCTCTCTTTTTTCTTAGTAGTTAGAATTTTGGAAGGTACTTCGTAGTTAAGAAACGTTTAATATCTGTATTTAAGTGTTTAAATATAAATGATGGTTGATAAATGTGTTTCCTAATAGTTAGAACTCACGGAACGGTGATTGGAAGCCGTGAGTTCGAGTTATTTGACTTTAGCGAACTGTTTTGTGGACTCTTTTGTGTTACTATGGGGAAGAATACTTCAATACTGTTTCGTGGAGTTTTGGAGGAATAAGGGTGTGGAGAAACACCATAGATATGTAGGGTGGTGTGTTGGTCGTTCGTTGTAACATTTTCGGGTCGTTTGACACTACTATGGTGGTTGTTTTGTGTATGCAGAGCTTGCGGTGTGTTGGGTTGTTTTGTAGTATTTTGTGGTGTATATAAGGCTGGAAAATAATGTATATATGTTGTTGTTGTTGTGTTCTTGTGTTTTTGGTGTTATCTTGAATTTAGAGGAAGTAAGGATAATAGGGGAGGTGCTGCCCGTTTTTATACAAAATAAGCTTGTCGATGGTTGTACCTTTCGTAAATTAATGATAGTATTATTATCGTTATTGTAGATTAAGGTGCGAAGAGGCGATTCAAATTGGTGAGTGGAAATATTGTGATAAGGTATGTTAAGGTACTTCCTTTATTCTTTTGGCATGATCTAAAGTGAAATGAACGTAAACGATACGTTATTTCATAATGAATATACTCCTAGCTACTAAGGTTGTCCATGTTGTTCTTTCCTTACAAAGTTATTCTAAGAAAGTATGTATGATCCTTGAGTCCTAGTGAATTTCATATTGATGGTATGATGTCCATAATGTTAATCGAAGGTGCAACTACCCTACGTCACTCCGAAAGGTTTAGAGCGTGATTCCATGAGTCCAGGATGCATTATATATAGTATCTATTTTACTCTACCGAGCCGTGCTATAGTCATCCGGGTACGGCAACTATTGTGCAACCACTGATCAGTTGGGTTTACCGAGCTCCACGTGGCCGGGTACGATTCTACCGAGCCTTATGATAGTCGGGTATGTTTTTACCGAGACCTCTTTGAGGCCGGGTACGATATGATGATGATGCCCACAGAGGCGGATGTTTTTAAAAGATTATGTATATATATGTATCACGCATTTCATGTCACTATCTCTTAGAGTCACTCAGATGTTACAGGTTGTATCTCCTATATCGTTCTTTACATTACTGTATTTTTATGTTTTTCTGCCTTACATACTCAGTACTTTATTTTCATTGACGTCCCTTTTGCCTGGGACGCCGCATTTCATGCCCACAGGTCCCGATAGATAGGTTGACAGTCCTCCTAGTAGGCTATCAGCTCAGCGGAAGGTGTTGCTGCACTCCACTTGCTCCGGAGTTGCCTATTTGGTCAGCATGATTAGGACATGTATTGATTGGTATGGCGGGGCCTGGTCCCGACCTATATGACATTTATATAGTCTTAGAGCCTTGTAGACAGATGTTAGGTATATGAATACTTGTATGGACTTGTCGGCCTATGTTTTGAGTTTACAAATGATCATGTCAGCCTTATAGGCCCGTATGTCACATGTATAAGTTTATATATCATGTTTGGTCATCCTATGTCTAGTATGCACTTATATTTTATTCTGGTTATATCATGACAGCCCTTTTGGCTCATTTACCCATGATAGTACGATAAGAAAGATATGTTACGTTGGTACTCGGTTGAGTAAGGTATCGGGTTCCCGTCGAGGCCCATAGGTTGGGTCGTGACAATCTTATAGGCTAAAACTCAATATTTACGGCACAAATATGGGTAAATATGCTCAGAAACACATAAAATAATTATCAAATAAGCCTAATAGTCATGTCTCCCTATTAATACTATTTCACAAGGGAAGAATTTAAACACATAATTTTTTCACCACAAGGACCTCGTCTTTATATAACTTCCACCACGGCTTGTAGCCCAGTTTAAATATTTCACATCATATAAAAAAGCGAGGATCTCGTCCTCAACTCTGAATCACAAGTATTTTGCATATTGTGCCAACTGAAATCTTCCATTTCCTTTCTTTCTTCTTTTTAATCAATTCCATAAATAATTTTCACAATGCATAATGAACCCCATACCAATAGGACATATAATTCATAAAATTGAAATTATTTATTCCGAAATCTCATCAAAACCCATTGTAGAGGGTAATAGAAAGTCACTTTTAGACTTATAGTCCTCAATAGTGTACAAAATAAAAATGATAGACACACGTGCTAATATCGTCAAGTCTCCCAACAAGGATAAACATATAAGTGGGTCACAAAATTACGAAGCTCACCCATAAGTGGAGCATAATAGGAGGATTCACCTCAATATTCAGAACCAAATCAAATTAAGGAAAAATATCCTTTTATAACAAATGGGGATCGTACCTGAAATGACACCATCTTGTGTAGTGGACTCAGCCACACCATAGCAAATATATCAACAGGCTGGGCCTCCCTCTCTAGGGCGTCCTCTACCCGCCTGTCCACCATCCCTAACTAGTTGTGCACATGGGGTACTAATTGCATTGGGGCCCATAGCCCGAGTATTTTGATGAAATCCACCTCTCCCAAGTCTGGTACAATCTCTCATGATGTGCCTAGTATCACCACACTCATAACAACCCCTCTGAGGTTGGGGTTGCTCGTACTGAGTCTGTGTCGGATACCTGGAATAACCACTGTAAGAATTTAGTGTTGGTGGTGTACTATAAAAACTTACTGGAGCACCCCCAGTAATCTGATGTGCAGACTGAGCTGGCGACTGCTCGAGCCTCCTCCATAATAAGTCATAGCTGAAGAGTAAAATCCGTTGAACCCCCCAGAGCTTCGAGACCTTTTGGTCTCCTTAGACTCTTTTTCCTCACCTAGTACACCCTCGATTCTCCTCGCAATCTCCACTACTTGCTGAAATGGAGTATCAGTTTGGAACTCTCGAGCCATGTATATTTTAATTTCATAGTCAAGTTCCTCAGTGAATCTGTGGACCCGCTCTCTAACGGTAGGAATCAAAGTAGGTGCACGACGGTTTAACTCACTGAACCTAATGGCATATTCTGACACTGTCATGGTGCCCTGACCTAACCGTTCAAAATTTGTGTGCCACGCATCTCGGAGAGTCTGGGGAACAAATTCTTCAAAAACATCTCTGAAAATTGAGCCCAAGTTGGTGAGCTTGAAATGGCTGGTCTACCCTCTCCATAAACTTGTCGTCACTGATACGCTACTCCTGACAGCTGAAATGTAGTAAAAGCTACTACATTTACTTCCACAATACCCATGGTGCGAAGGATAAGGTGACACTTTTCTAGAAATCCCTGAGCAGCCTCTGTAGTTGTGCCACTAAAAGTAGGTGGGTCATACCTCTTAAACCTCTCAAGTCTCTTTTGTTTTTTTTCTGATGCCTCTGGCTTGACCTTAGGCTGTACCGGTACTATACCCGGAACCTAACCAATGTGAACCTGCTGCTCTAGAGTACGGGATGTAGGAGTCTGAGCTACTCCTCTAATCTAAGAAACATTTGGTGAAATAGAGATCAGTCCTGCCAGAGTTAATGTACCAAACATGTTTAGGAACTGTGCTAAAGTCTCCTGAAATCCGGGGGTAACAACAGGTGTTTTTGGAACTTGTCCCCCAACCAGATCTACTGGCGGCTCCTCAACTGCTTCTCTGACTGTTATTCTAGCTGTGACACGTGCTCTTCCTCGGCCTCAGCCCCGACCTCTTGCGGCCCTAGCAGTATGTGCGGGTGCCTGCTCCGCTTACCCGATAGCACGCGTCCTCACCATCTGTGAGAGAATAGAGATACAAAGGCTAAAATCCCACAATCAACAAATCCATACGATAGGAATGAAAGAAGTGGAAATTTCCTAACAGTTTTGTAGCCTCTCGAAGATAAGTACAGACGTCTCTGTACCGATCCGCAAGACTCATTCATGACGCGTAGAACCTATGAACCTAAAGCTCTGATACCAACTTGTCACGACCCAAAATCCCACCACAGGAGTCGTGATGGCACTTAGTCTCTAAGACTAGGTAAGCCGATTACAATTACAGTTCAAGCTTCTTCTTTTTTTTTTTAAATAGAATTTATTACAAGAAATAGAAATAGAAATAAATGTCAAAACTAACAGCGGAAATAATCAAAGAACCTCCCATGACTAGTAATACTGAGTCAAGAACTCTAACTGAATACAAACAAGGATCTTCAAGGATCGAATATACAATACTGTTGAAATAATAATTAACAGTACAATAAAATGGAAAGGCTCCAAGGGATTGCGACGACCAAGCAGCTCTACCTTGAATTCCTTGCGATCAACACACTAACTCTGCTCGAGTCCGATATCTCCAATACCTGGTTCTGCATAAAATGTGCAGAAGTGTAGTATGAGTACACCACAGTTGGTACCCAGTAAGTATCAAGAGTAACCTCAGTGGAGTAATGACGAGGTACAATCAAGGCACTCACTAGTTTAATAACCTGTGCAATATAACATATAAAAATAATAGGAAATAAATAACAATGATGGCAACAATAATCAACCAGTGATATAAACATCAGGGCAACAAGAACACCATAAATATTGCTCAACAAATAATGAATACAAGTACAACCAATTAATCAAGTCCTTCAAATATAAATCTTTCGCCTACAAATCTTTCAAGTAATAATCTTTAGGATATATACTTTCCAATAAATATATTTCGAATATAATTCTTTCAAATAAATATTTTTCGAACATAATTCTTTCAAATGATATTTTAAATATAATCCTTTCAAATAAAAGTCACCATGTGACACCTCATTTGATAATCATAAAATACGGGTCTCGGCCCACTTTCATATTTCAACGGCACCTCGTGCCAAATTTCTCTATTACAACCGCACAAACAACTCACATGCCAATATCATCATCATTTACTCACAACACCTCGTGCCCACATTTCATATCACAACTGCACGGACAATTCACATGCCAATATCATTTTTATTATATAATCATGGCACCTCATGCCCATATTTCATATTATAACTGCACGGACAATTCATGTTCCAATAATAAATTCATCATATTTTCCCTGCACCTCGTGCCCATATCATAATTCATTCGACAATATCCACAGGCTCATAATTTTAACATATATCTAACTATTATCAAATTTACTGAATTTATAAAATAAATTACGAAATATATTAAAGAAGTCACAAGAAATCACAACATCACATAAAAATCAACAATACATTAATCCCACATCATCACATATTACCCCGAAAATAGCCACCTTTATCTCTCCTATAGCCACCCTTATCGCTCCTATAATAGCCGCCCTTATCGCTCCTATAATAGCCACCCTTATCGCTCCTATAATAGCTTCCCTTATCGCGCTGTTTAATAGCCACCCTTATGGCTCGGCCCAGACAATATCCCAACACATATAACTACAGTGAAATGCCACCCTTATACCCACATAATATCAACAGTGGAATGCCACCCTTATCCGCCGGATAATAGTAACCCAAATCACACAACAATTTACATGTATATTACCATAACAATACAAAACAACAATTCATATTATAAATTGCCCATAGGCCACAACCAAATTCCAAAGATACAACAAAATTAAATAATTTCACAGCTAATAGCCCAAGGCTCCACACAACATATATAAAACCTCGATAACAACAAAGATGAAAAATTAACTCAGCATAAAACGGCACCTTCTTTCACCCAAATTTTTGATAAATATATTAATACCTCAATGTAAACTTAATTAATTATTCGCAGATGGAAAAATCCATAATATAATTATTTCCAAGAAATATCAAATAAACAAACACACGGAATTCACATGAAAATTCAAATGGCAATTACACGAAATTATCATATAAATACAAACCCGACAAACAAAGAATGAGGCATGACAAATCAAGGATTTACTAAATTTCAATAATTTTTCGCTTTAGTATATAAGGGTGTCTATGAATTTTAACCGATATAATTTGCACATATAGACTAAGTACGTACTCGTCACCTCGCGTACATCGTTTTCATTCATACAATTTCCACATAAGACTCCATTCCTAAGGAGTAATTCCCCCACTCAAGGTTAGGCAAGATACTTACCGTTTTGAAGTTAGGCTGATATTCTAAAATTGCCTTCTTGCTTGAATCGACCTCCGAATAGCTCCAATCTATCAAAATTAATTTTATAACTTCATTAGAATTCATCGAAAATAATTTCGCATAACATAACATCGACTTAAAATTTTATTCTAAAAAGTCAACCAAAAGTCAATGCAGGACCCGCCTCTCGGAACCTAACATAATTTTCACAAAAACTGAATACCCATTTCTGATACGAGTTCAACCATGCCAATTTTATCAAATTCTGATAATAAGTCGATCTCCAAATCTTAAATTTTCGTTTTTGGAAGATTTTGCAAAAATCTTGGTTTTTCTTCCATAAATTCACGGATTTATAATGTAAATGAATATGGAATCATGAAATACAATCAATATAGGATAAGGAAAACTTATCCCAATGTTTCCCTTGAAAAATCTGCTAAAAATTGCTTCTCCCGAGCTCTAATATCGTCAAGAATGAATAAAAATGGCTAACTCCCGAATATAAGCTTATTTTCATCATTATTTCCAGCCAAAACAAAAGGCAGTACCAGCCTTCACTAAATCGGTCATAACTTTCTGTAATAATGTCCGAATGATGAATGATTTAATTTTTTCAAAATTAGACACCAAGAGCTACAACTTTTGTGTGCTTCTCATCACCCAATTCCTCATATATGGCGAGATATAAGCTCCAAAAGCCAGCCCGAGAAACAGAAATTTCTAGCGATTTCAAAACTCTTTTCAGACAGCTTTTAGTGTCTTAACCATAACTTTTTTTACACAAATCCAAATGACAAACGGTTTGAATTTATGAAAACTAGACACAATGGGATACAACTTGTATATTTGGATCATCGCCAAATTCCTTATAGATTGTGATATATAAGCTCCCAAAATCCCAATCAAAAATGGCAAATGACTGGTTTTTGGTCCTTATGTTGCTGCCCAGTTTCGCACCTGCGGCAGATTTATCGCGCCTGCGAGCTCAGTTCTATGATGAACGCCCAGCACTTCCCAGCTCCCTTTCCAGTCGCTTCTGCAACGAGTTTCACTCTTCTGCGACCAAGGCATAGCAGAAGCGATGCACCAGATGTTGTCCAGAATAGCAGAAAAAAATCAGCAGTTTCAATATCCAAAATCAACTCCATTAACCTTCCGAAATCCACCTGAGTCCCTCGGGACTTTAACCAAATATGCCAACGTGTCCCAAAATACAATATGAACTTAGTCGAGGCCTTAAACCACGTCAAACAACGCCAAAATTATGAATCACGCATCGAATCGAATTATAAGTTTTCAAATCTTCCAACTCCTATATTTTGCACCGAAACATATCAAATTAATCCGGAATTACTTCAAATTTTGCAGGCGCTTCATAAATGACGTAAGCTGTTTCAATTTTAGGAATCGAAATCCGGCCTCGTTATCAAAAATTTCAACCTTTGGTCGAATTTTCCAAAAATCTTCTATTTTCCAACTTCGCCAAAATGCGTCGAATTGTCCTACGGACTTCCAAATCCAGACACACTCCTAAGTCCGAAATCATCATATGAAGCTATTGACATCATCAAAATTCTATTTTGTGGTTGTTTGCTCAAAAGCCAACTCTCCGGTCAACTATTTCCATTTAAGCTTCAAAATGAGAATTTTTCTTTAAATTTAATTTCGGATCTTCTGAAAATCAAACTCGACCACGCACGCAGGTCATAATACATATTACAAAGTTTCTCGAGACCTTAAGTCGTTGAACGGGGCAAAAATTCTTAAAAGGACAAGCTGGGTCGTTAAAAAAATTATATCTTACATGCATACCTCGATTGCCTCTGAAGTAGCATTATCTTAAAGAGGTTCTAAGCCATCACAATTTGATGTAGTTAATACACATTCAGTTAATTATCTTCCAATTCCTGAAGGATGAGAACTTTCGATAAATATTGATCTACCCCCTGAAGTGAATGTGGAAATATTAATAAAGCTTATAAATATGCACGTACTTTTGGTTGTGAAAATATCATAACTCATCTGCAAAAGAGGAAATGAGATTGTGAGAATATATCCTCAATGTTTTGTACTTTATATTTTCTCACGAAGTAGTAAATAACTGAAATTTCCTCCTAAAGCAGGAAAATATTATGAAGCACATTCTAATAAATAAGTTTCATTCCTCGACGTGAATAAAGAAATACAAAAACTCACCTCCTAAAGAGGTAGAATAACAAAGGATATAAATATTATTTTTGTAACAACCCGATCGGTCGTTTTGAGAATTTAAGCTTTGTGTGGCGGCATAAGGTCTAGAACAGCCTCACATTGTGTAAATCGACCTATGTGCATGGTTGGATTCAGTTATTGTATGATTCGGAGTTGAATTGGAAGAAGGGCTTTTGTTTTAGAAGCTTAAGCGGTGAAATTTGACCGGAATTTGACTTTTTATGTAGAAGGCTCCAGAAGAAGTTTTGGTTAATGTCAACAGCTTCGTATAGTGATTTTGAGCTTAGGCATGCGGCCGGATTTGTATTTGGAGGTCTGTAGGGTAATGTGAGGCATTTTGGCGAAAGCTGAAGTTTGGAAAATGGAGAAGTCTTACCCACAGTTGACTTTTGTTATACCATGATCGGAATGTGATTCCGAGAGTTGGAACAAATATGTTATGTGAATTGATACTTGTCTGCAAAATTTGGCATCATTCCGGGTTGAATTGATAGGTTTCGGCGTAGGAGTTTAAAGAATTGAAAGTTCATAAGCTTGATTCATGGTGCGATTCATAGCTTCGTCATGTTTTGATGTGATTTGAGACCTCGAGTGGTTCCGTGCTAGAGTATGGAAATTGTTGGTATGCATGGACGGGGTCCCAGGGGCCCGGGATGTGTTTCGGACGAGTCGCGGATGAATTCTATGGTTTTGGGGAAAAGCTGAGTTCTGGTGTAATCGCACCTGCGGACCCTGGGCGCAGGTGCGATGGTCGCAGGTGCGAATGAGGAGGCGCAGGTGCGAGCAAGGTTGGTCTTGGTAGTCTCCGCAGATGCGGAACAATGGAACGCACGTGCGGCGTCGCAGGAGCGGGGTCTTGAGAGCATGAGCGGAATGGAGCGTAGGTGTGGTTGGTCGTGCGCACCTGCGGTTGCAAAAGCGACTATTTTCATTGCAGGTGCGATCACGCCTGTGCAGAGAATTTATATTCAAGGGTTTGCCATTTTCACCATATTTTGACTTGTAGAGCTCGATTTTGAGCGATTGTTTGTGGGTTTTTCAAGCAATACGATTGGTTAAGTATTCTTCATCTAGTATTAAATATATTCCATGATTTAGTTTTTGTTTTTATCATTTAAAATGTGTTTTTGGTCGGGGAAAATGTTGGTTTTTGAAGAAATTTCCAAAATGAAATTTTCATGATTTGAGGGACGAATGGCATTGAAAATTTATAATTTTTGTATGGTTGAACTCATATTGGAATGGGTATTCGGATTTTGAAAAATTTGTCGGGTTTCGAGGTGCGGGCCCGGTGGTCAACTTTTCGACCGATTTTTAGAATTTGATAAAGATTGAGGCTTTATGATACGAAATAGTTTCTTATGTGTTTTATTTATGTTTTGAATTTGTTTCGGGTAGATTTGAGCCGTCCAGAGGTCTTTTTCCCAAGAAATTCATTTTAGAGTATCGGGTTGTCGTGTTTGAGGTAAGTATCTTGCCTAACCTTGTTGGGGGAATTACCCCTTAGGATTTGTGTCTTCTATGTTGATTGTAGTCCGTGTACGCGAGGTGACGAGTGCGTGCTCAGACTTATTTGTAGAGGAATGGAATTTTAGGGTTCTTACGTCCTTATATTTCCTGTGAATGAAGTTGTATTTGTATGATTGAGTTCCTAACAACTAGTTTCATCTCTACCTGCTTAAATTAGAATTTACCTGGGACTACGGACATATTCCGAGATATCCCCATGTATTGCATATTTAAATTGGGACTACGGACATTTTCGGGGGATCCCCTTGTACTGCCTATTTAAATTGGGACTACGGACATATTCCGGAAGATCCCCCTGTACTGCATATTTAAATTGGGACTACAGACGTATTCTTGCAGATCCTCCTGTACTACATATTTATTTTGGGACTATGGACGTATTCTGGGAGATCCCCCAGCACTGCATATTGTTTTGGGACTACGGACGTATTCCGGGAGATCCCCTGTATTATATGATAAATTCAGAACTATGGGACAGGATCCATGGAGATCTTATTTAAGAAACTATGTTTGAAAGACATTT
Organism: Nicotiana paniculata; assembly: GCA_005239505.1. NCBI lineage: Eukaryota > Viridiplantae > Streptophyta > Magnoliopsida > Solanales > Solanaceae > Nicotiana > Nicotiana paniculata. The sequence continues at coordinate 30,222 of ML318934.1, forward strand.
ATTTGGAAAGTCATTTATATTGAATAAAACTATATTTGAAGTATATTTCTTTGGAAAAGTATATTTGAAAAGCATTTATCTTGAATAAAATTGTGTTGAAGTACATTTCTTTGGAATAGTATATTTGGAAAGCGTTTGTGTTGAAGAAAAACTATATTTCTTTGTAAAAGTATATTTGAAAAGCATTTATCTTGAATAAAACTGTGTTGAAGTACATTTCTTTGGAATAGTATAAAAGTCCTTTTCAATAGAAAATTCTTTTGAAGGACTTTTTCTTTGAAAAAGTATATTTGAAAAGCATTTATCTTGAAGCATACTATGTTTGAGAGACATTTATTGGGAAAGTATATTTCAAAAGAATTTTCTATTGAAAAGGACTTTTACCTTAAAACTTTCGATATAAAAACTTGCGGGTGAAATTTTACACTCGAAGATTTTGACCAATTTATTGGGATTTGTGGCCAAGGACTGATGTGGAGACCAACGCAGTGCTGAGTTACTACTTGCCTTATTGTATTGTGATTTCCGGACTTGGGTTGTGTTCCCGTCCATCCTTCGGTGTATTATTATTCTTGTGATCTGTTGTTGTTTGCTATTGTTTCTTCCTTATTGTAGTCGTTCTGTTGTTAGCCATATTGTGTAGATAATAGATAGAGGTTATGATTCCGTTATTTTCTGTACTTATGCTTGTTCAGTTTATTAGACCAGTGGGTGTCTTTACTAGTCCTCGTCACTACTTCACTGAGGTTAGTCTTGATACTTATTGGGCCATTGTGGTGTGCTCATACTACACTTCTGCACATTTTTGTGCAGATCCAGGTATTGTTCGTTAGTAGCTATGCGAATCCTTGCTGAGGAGACTCAAGGTAACTTGTTGTTGCGTTCGCAGGCTTCGGAGTCACCTTCCTATTTTGTATCTACACTGTTTTTTACTTACTTCCAAACAGTTGTATTTATAAGTTATAGTAAAATCTGTAGAGCTTATGACTTGTACTACCAGGTTTTGGAAATATGCTCATTGTATAAAGAATTCTTTTTTACAGAAAATATTTGATTTTATTTATTATTGTTGTTATTCCATGAATATTAGGCTTACCTAGTCCTTAAGACTATGTGCCATCACGATACCCCACAGAGGGGAAATCGTGACAAGTTGGTATCATAGATCTAGGTTCATAGGTATCTATGAGTCATAAGCGAGTTTAGTAGAGTCTTGCGGATCGGTACGGAGATGTCTGTACTTATCTTCGAGAGGCTACAAAACTATTAGGACAATTCAGCTTTCTTCATTCTTATCGTGCGAATTCATTGATCTCGAAGTTTGAAATTATCATTCCATTATCTCATTGATGGTGAAGACACGAGCTACGGTTCCTGATGATGTTACCCTCGGGGCAGATGTTGTTAGGGAAAGAGGCATAGGCCGACGAGGAGTACGTGTCGCAGCTAGAGAACCTACCAGAGCAGCAGTCGAGGAACCGCCAGTAGCTCTAGTTGCGGGACAGGTACCGGAGGCGCCTGTTGTTACCCCCGGACTTCAGGAGACTTTAGCACAGTCCCTGAGCATGTTTGGTACATTGGCTCAGGCGGGGTTATTTTCGGTTGCACCGGTTACTTCACCGACTGGAGGAGGAGCCTAGACTCCCATCGTCCACACTCCAGAGCAGTGAGATCACGTTGGTCAGGTTCCAGGTGTCATGGTGACACAGCCTGTGGTTCCAGTTCAGCTCATGGTCAGAGCAGCAGCATTTGAGGGAGAGCAGCTTAGATATGCAAGGTTCAAGATATATAACCCTCCTACATTCAGTGGTTTGGATTTAGGGATTCACAGGGTTTCTTTTTCTGGAGAAGTGCCATAGCATCCTCCGCACTCTGGATATTGTTGAGACGAGTGGGGTTACTTTTACTATATTCTAGCTTAATGGAGCGGCTTATCAGTGGTCGCGGGCGTATGAGTTGGGTAGCCCGGTCGAGTCAGCTTCACTTATGTGGAGTTAGCTTTCGGAGATGTTCTTGAGAGGGTTTGTCACTAGTCCCTTCGGGATGCATGGCGTGCGGAGTTTGAGAAGTTGCACCATGGCACTATGTCAGTATAAGAGTATGCCATCAGATTCAGTGATTTGGCCAGGCATGCACCTGCCTTAGTTTCTACAGTTAGAGGGCAAATCCGTAGATTCATTTAAGGGCTCAGGCATGATATTCGGTTCAACATGGCTTGAGAGTTGGAGTCATATGTTTCGTTTCAGCAGGTGGTAGGGATCGCTAACCGATTAGAGGGCATGTGGGACCGGGAGTGAGAGAACAGACGACATTAGAAGAGAGAGTCCAGTGAGGCGAGGAGGCCTCGTAGACCGGAGAGATATGCTGGCCTTTATTTTGGAGGCAGGGTACGACATGGTAGAAAATTGTGGGTCAGCCAGTTCAGATGCACTTTCGGCTTCGCGCAGTGTTCCAGGTGCTTATGGGTCTCTTAGTTTCTGCAGCCGTGTCAGCAGAGGGGTTGCTTTGAGTGTGGAGATGTCAGCCACATGGTGAGAGATCGTCCTGGGCTTCGGGCAGATAAGTCACAGCGAGTTATTCAGTTGAGTAGGGGCGCCCAAGAGGGGGAGACCCGGCCCATTGATGTGTTCCATATAATAGGCTAGAGGTCGTTGTGCCAGATGTTATCATACAGGTATGTTTGAGCTTTTATAGAGGGGTACCATTTGTATTTCGTTGTAATTATGTTGGTTGGGACGAGTTCCCTCATTTGTTGCTTCGTTTATGAGTGAGTTTCATGCTTTCCACTCTATTTTTGTGTTTGCTCCTGTTGGGAGATTCTGTGAGTGGTAGCCCGTGTCTATTGTTTGTTTCTATTCATTATTGAGAGATATGAGACTAGTAGTAAACTCTTGTTGTCCAGTACGGTAGGCTTGATGTGATTGTTTAGTATAGTGGTTAAGAGCTATGATTTTTATGCTCCATCGGTGTGGGAGCCAGCACGTGTTGTAATTTTGTTGAAGGAACTGACATAGTGAAAAGTTCCAGTTAGTTTGATGTATATCCTAATTTTGATTCAAAGTTGAGGGTGGGACCCTCGTGATTTCATGCGATTTGTTGTGCTCGAACCGGGTAGTGTACTGCGATAGAAGTTGTATCAGGATTGTGAGCATGTGATTTTTCACCTACCAAAGGCCCCTACAAAATTCGATAAATAAATTAAT
>MDKI01080919.1:0-84896 GCA_005239505.1 Nicotiana paniculata
GTTGTTCCACTCTTCAATTCCCATAGGATCTCATGTTCTACTTCTTCCCTAGCATTCAACATTCGTCTCCAAACATGAGACCCTCTTCTAAACTCCACCACCGTTGGTATCTCCTTCTTGCAATACTTATTCCACATGAAATTAGACCACAACGATTTTTTGTTCGTAAACCTTCACCATAGTTTAGCAAATAATTCCTTCGACACATCATGTAAGGACCTAAAACCTAGGCCCCTTTCCTATTTAGGAAGGCAAAGATTTTTCCATGAATCCCAATATCTGCTTCTCCCTTCTTCCTTTGTGATCCAAAAGAACCTAACAAAAATCTTAAGAAGATGCTCTATGATATTTTTTGGTGGATGAAGGACTGATAACATGTGTACTGGCATACTTTGCAACACACTAGAAATGAGTGTTGCTTTTCCTCAAAATTACAGCAGCTTTCCTTTCCATGAATGCAATTTAGCCTTTACTTTCTTGATAAGATCCTCATAATATTCCTTCCTCCTTCTAGTGTAGAAAATAGGACACCCTAGATATGTGAAGGGGAATTCCCCTCTTGCAAATCCTGTAATAGCTCCAACGTCCTGACACAATCCATTAGGAATCTTTGAATAGATGTAGTATGAAATCTTATATTTTTTTATCATCTGGCTGATATCTTCTCATAGTTCCCCAATACCGCCATAATCTTGCTCAAGTATAGAGGATGAGCAGAAGCAAAAATTATAGTATCATCAGCATATGCCAAGTGATTTAAGGATCAGACCACTTAGGCATTCCAAATCCCACAAATGACCTGTCTTCAAATAGCTTATTCAAATACCTGCAAAGTACCTCAGCTGACAGAATGAATAGTGCTTCTGATAGAGGATCCCCTTGCTTCACACCCCTTGTAGACTTAAAGAACCCTGAGGACTGCCCATCCACCAATACTGAGTACCAATTATTTGACACCAAGTTTCACAACATGTTGATGATGTGCTCAGAAAATCCCATATTCCTTAGTACATGCAATAAGTACTTCCATGAAACCCTATCATAGGCCTTAGTCATATCAAGCTTGATCACAACATTAGCTGGCTTTCCCCTTAACCTTATGTCAGTGATGATTTCTCGAGTCAATAAGATGTTCTCAAATATACTCCAACCCTTCACAAATCCGGATTGATTAGTAGATATTAGCGAAGGCAAAAAAACTTCCAATCTATCATGTAACACCCTAGACAAGACCTTGTTAATGAAGTTGCTCAAGCTAATAGGTCTTAAGTCAAAACTGGTCTCAACTCTAGTTTCTTAGGCAGCAACACTAGATTGGTGTGAGTTATGGATTTAGGCAGTGCAGCAACTCCATAGAAGTGTAGCACCATGCTGTGTATATCAACACCAATAACATCCCAGCATGTTTGATAAAACAGGCCAGTGAATCCATCTGGACCACTAGCACTCTCCCCACTAAGCTCAAAAACTTATGTCCTTACCTCTTCAATTGTTGGTAAGCTGCTAAGTTCAAAATTCTGTTCCATAGTGACCATCGAAGGTACATTATTGAGCAAGGAGAAGTCACATGCATCACGTTCATTTGTGAATTGTTTTTGATAGAAATCCACTGCAGTTGTAGCTAGTTGCTCCTGGTCTTCAATTCATACTCCACTTCCACTTTTGATCATCTTCAGTTGCAATTTCTTTCTTTTGCCATTGACATGATTGTGAAAGAAACTTGTATTCCTATCTCCTTCAGCAAACCAAGCCATCCTAGCTTTTTGCTTCCCATACTGCTCCTCAATAGTCAAGTTTTTCTTCATTTCAGATTAAGCCTTTTGAAGCACAATCCTGTTCTCAATTGTAGGCTCTTCTTCAAACAATGTCTCTTTCACCCTAACAACGTCCTCCAAAATTGCCAACTTCTTGAAGATATCACCAAATGTTTCCCTACTCCATTTTGACAGTGTTGCCTTTACCCTCTTGAGCTTCTACTTGAACATAAAAATGGATCCTCTATGAAATCTTCTTCCCAATTCTGCCTCACCAAAAGTTCAAGAACCTGAAAGGCTTGACAAAATTGGTGGTCTGCTCCTCACATGTCATTAACAATGGTGCATGATCTGATCCAGTTCTGATTAGATGTTCAACTTCAATATTTGGAAACATGTTGTGAAATGGCACATTCACAAATATCCTATCCAATCCCTTGAATATACACGCAGCATTGGGTCTCCCTTTTCACCACGTAAATGGGCTTCCTTTATATCCTTGCTCAAACAAACCACACAAGTTTACACAAAATGTAAAATCCACATATTCAGGAGGGTGTTCTGGCAGTCCTCCTATTTTCTCATCTTCATGCAATATCACATTGAAATCCACATTCAACCTGTTCCTCAGTATCCTCCAATAATTCCGATTTCACCACTGCATCAAAGAACAACCATATCTGCCCATTAATATTTGCATAAGCAGTCTCCACATTCAACCTTCTTCTATATCTATTAATGAATCTCTTCTTTTGAAAAGGCTCCATCAATGCAACTACTCAAAATTGATGCTCCCTATTTATGTTGATCACCCTAGGAAAGGCTTGTTGTGTATTCACGGACCTTATGTTCCGTATTAATGTTTTGATCATCATCATTTAGATACAGAAGCTGCCCTCGTGGGCATTATTCTTGAAGGTTGTGGTAGCTCTTTATTCTTATTCTTCTTAGTTTTCTTACCTCTTTTAGCACTAGTTGTGGGTGATAAATATGCTTCCCTAGAGACTTGTTTAAAGTTTTCTACTGTTGATTCATCATCTCCTTCATCCTCTATTGGATTTTGTCTCATTAAGTCTTCATCAATTGGTGCCACATTGCGTGTAACTAAATCATGTAACTGTTGTAGAGGAGTCTTCTATGGAACTCTAATTTGCAGCGGCATAATTTGGTCAATATCAGAATCCATAGGCACTTCCTCTATTTCCCCAGTTCCTCTTGGAACAATTACCCGTTCATCAACCTTTTCATTGTTATTCAACATAGAAGAAGCATCAACCTGCAACATTTTGAATTGCTGCTCATAGACACTGTGTAGCCCAGGAATTACTGTTGTAGGCTGCTCAGAAATGTCTGTTCTGTTGATATCACCGCTCTTTCCATTGCTTGTGCTTTTGTATGACCCTACTGTATCATCCCTAACCTTCACATTATCATCTCCATCAAGTTTTTTCTCCAATGCATACACCGGAACACCATCAATTTTGCCAATTCCAGTAGGGATAGGGTTTAATATTGTTGCTTCATCAGGTGAACGTGGTGCCAGGCCTGGCATCGCCAGCCTAACACCTGGGGTACCTGGCTTTAGGCCTGGAATCGCCAGCCTAAAGCTAGGTGTCCTGTTATCCCTCACTTTTTCTCCTGTTGTCTTTGTCGTGCCTAGTTGATAATCCTCCACCTCAATTGCATCACTCCCTACAACTTTTGTTGAGTTTGTCTCGTCAAGGTCCTCAAGCTGCCCAGAATCTACAAATGTTTAAGACGAAATATCTTGACATGATTGGTTTGTAGTCACACTGAGTTGCCCTAGCTCTTCTTTTCTAGTTCCAAACCTTCTATGAACCCAGTCGATTGTGGATTCCTTATTAGCTTTTTCATCAGGACTTTGATCACTGGAACAATAGGATTAGCCTTAGCTAAGTTCCCATTATGCTGATCTTCCAACATTTTCTCAACTGCTTCCTTCTTTACACGCTTAAGTTCATGTTGATTACCTTCTCCAGCCGGTTTAGTATTAGCATCCTTCCCAACCCTAATTTCAGAAACCTTAGTATTAGGGCTTGACACTCTGTATTTCGTTCTTTCTCCTTCTCATGGACCTTTTTGGATTGCTTTACCACATGTTCCTGCTTCTTACCATTGCTATGATCCTCACATTTACCTTCAGTAATTTTGTAGAGTAGGTTGATGAACTTCCTCAACCTCTAGTGCATTGAACTTGTTCTTGGTTGGTACTTCCTCAAGTTTTGCCTTCTCTTTACCCTTGTCAGCTTCCTTACCTTGTTTGTTATCAACAATGTGACCCCGATTATCCCGTTGGTATTTATTTTTCCTTGAATGTATCCATTCCTGATTGGCATGATTAGTAATAGGCTTACCAACCACCTTTCCACTTGAAAGAACCTTAGTTGAATTTGCAGCTATACCAATTGCTTCTCTGCTTACCACAACTGTCTTTTCCTTGCCTTGATCCTCAATATCTTCATCAAATCTCTTGTGTAATTCAGGATGAATTACCCAGCATTCTGCCTCACTATGCCCTTGTTTCTTGCATGGCTTGCAATATTTAGGCATATAATGATACTTAATCTTAATCCATTTAAACTTTTCTGGCCCAGATTCATCTTCTTCTTCAAAAATCTTAATACGTTTAGGGAAATTACCTAGCAAATTCACTTCCACCTTTACTTTAGCACAACTAGGTCTAGTCCTATTTTGAGTTGCTAGGTCTACATGTAATGGATTACCAACTGCACGAGCTAATGAAAATACACATTTCTTATCAATGAAATTTGGAGGAAGTTCTGGAAAACTAATCCAAGCTATGGCAATTGGAGTCTCTTAATCAGGTGTCCACCATGGATTCCATTTTGTACAACGCATCTGCCACATGTCTGATTGAGCCTTTATATAAAAATATGGCTTTGATAGAAGATGAACATAATCCTCCAATAAAGACAACCTAATTAAAACATGATTGTCTTCAATCAAGCCAACTTAACAATGACATTTAATCTCACATTGAATTGGAATCACTTTACGTAATTCACCAATAACAGTCTTTCCATATGAAAATTTCCGCAGAACTGCAATTTGAAGCCCTTGTTGTAGGATGGATTGCTTCACTTCTTATTTATTCCACTTCACAAATGGTTCTCCATGAAGGAACTCAACTGGTTTCAATGGTAGCGTAGCAAGGGTTTGCATGTGTGTATTTATGACAGTTAGGTTTAATTACTTCGCATAGGTTTTAGGTTTATTAGGGTTTGTAGAGTTTGGTAACAGCTGAGGGGGGAGGTGGATGATGGACCAACCTCAGGGGGAGGCTGGCCGCCGGCCGTAGAGGCCATGAAGGGCAGTCGCCGGCATGCACTATCGATCGCTACTTTGATGAGAGAGAAGAGGTCAATGCTGCTTTAGTTTGAGTGATTTTTGCTTCTTCTCAAAAATACTTCTTTTCCTTCCAAAAGCTTTTCCAAACACCTCAATTTTGGCCAACAAAAAAGGGTTGTATGTCCTTTAATTATTTATGATTAATTATTAAATTGATCAATTTTATTATTAAATCAGCATGTGTTAGTCTTACCTAGTCTTATAGACTAGGTGTCATCACGACATCCTAAGGTGGGAAATTGGGGCAGTGACAAGAGGATTGTCGGGGTGTTTGTACGTGAGTTGTCCGTGTTATTGGTATTATTGATATTTGTACGTGCGACATGAAAATGAGGGCTATATATGTTAATTTTGCACATGTGGCGAGACAAGATGGGATGATTATTATGCGCATGTGGCGAGACAAGACGAGTATTTACTTTATTGTGGTTCACGCAGTGAAACAAGGGGCTATGTCGAGGATGATTTGTAATTGTTAGTGGACAATGTTATTGATGATAATTGTGTGGTGGTGTGACCTTCTTGTGTGTGTCATGCATATTACAAGTTTTTTTTATGTTATTTCCAATGTGCTACTCAATATCTCTGATCTTACTTGTTGATTTAAGATGTAATAGTACACTTGCACAAACATACACTATAGCATGTCACATTCATTAGTCCAGGAGTATCAATGTTGTAGTTTATTGATCATGTACATGTATCCTCATATACCCACCCTCTATGCATAAATTGGACTGTGAGTACGTGAGTTGTTTGTGCAGATATGAGGTATTGCTACTATTAGCACGTGAGTTGTCCTTGCAGAACGTAGGTTAATGGTATTAGCACGTGAGTTGTCTGTGCAGCACGTGAGTTGTCCTTGCGGTTGTGATTGGTAATATGGGCACAAGATGCCAAGTGATTATCATTTGTGATTTGGGACCCATGATTGTGATTGTGAGGTGTGGTACCTCGAGGTGATTATCGGGTAAACCTCGTATAAGAACAGTTGATTATTTGGTTGTTGATTGTTTTTCCTTACTTGGTTTCACTGGGACTTTCACCGTATTCTGATTACTTTACGGCATTATTCCCTGTCTACTCCTTGTTGCTAAATGCTGCTTCTATTTTTCGTTTGCTAGTGTTTTATTGTTATTCCTTCCATTATATTGATATTGTTCCATGTTAGCTTTATATTCATACTTGTATAGGTTATTATGTCTAGTAGGTGTCTTGACCGTACCTGGTCACTTCTCCATAGAGGTTAGTCTGCATACTTACTGGGTACCTTGTGGTGTACTCATGTTATGTTTTTTGCACATTTTTTATAGATCCAGGCAGCTCGGAGCGTGATGGCCATTGGATATACCTCTTGTATAGTTTGCTGAATCAGTTCAGATTGGTAGGAGACTTCTTATACTGGAATATTTTTTTTATTTTTTTGCAATTTGGTGTTGGTAATTTGCATTTGAAACCAGAAAATCAATTAAGCAACGAAACGTTAGTTCATAAAATAATTCCAAGCCCACATGTTTCTTGTGTGTCCTTAAGTAATTTAATCCCCTCACTGCTGCCCAAGATTTTGGATTAATTCTGTCCAGGATAAAACGAAATAACTATTCTATTATAGCAACACTAAAAACCACAAAACTTCAGCGAATTCACCAAACGAAGCAAATCACACATGATACTTATGCTTATTTAGAAAATAATGCAGCAATGTAGAAAAGAGGGGAAATGATTTCATATTTTTCATGTACGAAAAATGAGGCTAAGCCTCTTAATTTATAGTCAATAAAAGGGTGAGATGAAGAGGAGCAATTGTAATGACTCGGCCGATCATTTGAGAATTAGCATCTTGTTCGGTGGCTTAAGGTTGAGCAGCTTCATTTTATGTACTATGACTTGCGTGTGGGGACAGGGTTTTCGGATGATTCATGATCAATTTGGAAGAAGGATTCTTGTTTTAGAAGCTTAAGCGGTAAGAGTTGGCCGAAGTTTGACTCTTGTGCAGACGACTCCGGAATGGTGTTTTGATAATTTTAATAGCTTTGTGTGGTGATTTTGGACTTAGGCATGCGTCCGGATTTCGATATGGAGGTGCGTAGGTTGATTTGATGCATTTTGGCGAAAAATTAGAAAATTGAAAGTTTGGAAGGTTGAGAGGTTTGACCGAGAGTTGACATTTTTAATATCGAGTCCGAATTTCGATTTTAGGAATTGGTATAGATTCGTTGTTTCATTTAGAAATTGCACGCAAAATTTGATGTCACTCCGGGTTGGTTTGATATGTTTCGACGCGAGTTGTAGAATTTGAAAGTTCATTAAGTTCGATTTGAGATGCAATTCATAGTTTTGATGTTTTTTTTATGTGATTTGAGGCTTTAGCAGGTCCACGTTATGCTATAGAACTTGGCGGTATGTTCGGACGGGGTCCCAGGGGCCCTGGGTGTGTTTCGGACGAGGTTAGGATCAATTGGATCATTTTGGGTGAGGTTTGTTTGGGTAGAGTTCTGGTGTGGTCATATATGCAGACCATTGGGCGCAGGTGCAGGGATGAAGGCGCAAAAGCGAGATGGCTGGGAGTTGGGGTTTTGCGCATCTGTGTTGTCAGTCTCGTAGATGCAGTTTCGCACGAATGAGTTGGTATGCGCAGGTGCGGACGTGAGCTGGGTTGCAAGTCTTCGCAGGTGCGGAACATTTGTCGGAGAAGCGACTGCGTAGGTGCGCTTCTTGGTTCACACAAGCGGCCCCACATGTGTGATGGGTCTCTCGTAGGAGTGATTTATGGGCTAATAACTGAAGGCTGCAGATGTTGTGAATTGCTTGCAAAAGCGAGAGCGTACGTGCGTATGTTTGTCCGCAAATGCGGAAGTGCTGGGCATAAAGGTTATAAGTCGAGGGTTTTTCCATTTTCTTCATATTTTGAGTTGTAGACCTTGGATTTGAGAAATATTTTAGGGGTTCTTCACGTGTTTGACTGTGGTGAGTGTTCGTTATCCGAAATTTATTATGTATCATGATTCCATAATTATTTTTATCATTAAATTAGTGAATCGAATGAATGAAAATGGGAATTTTTGTAAATCTTTCAAAAATGAAAACTGAGGATTTGGAGGATGATTTTATATCAGAATTGAATAATTTTGGTATGGTTGGACTCATATCGGGACGGGAGTTCGGATCTAGTGAATTTTAACGGGTTCTGAGGTGCAAGCCTGGGGTTGACATTTTGGGTTGAACGTTTTAGTTGTAATTAAAGATTGAAGCTTTATTATCCGAAATTGTTTCTTATGGGTTTTATTTATGATATTAAGTTATTTAGGCTAGATTTGAGCCGTTCGGAGGTTGTTTCACAGGAGAGGGTCATTTTAGAGTATCGGTCTAGCTTCTTTGAGGTATGTGTCTTGCCTAACTTTGTGGGGGGGGGGACTACACCTTAGGATTTGAGTCATTTATGCTAGTTTTGTCATGAGAAGGTCGTGTATACGAGGTGACGAGTATGTACTCAGGCTTATTTGTGGAAATTTGACCGTTTAGGGCTCTTAGGTTCTTATGTTCATTAAAAATGAAGTTGTCTTATCATCTTAAGTCCTCCATTTAATAATTTCACCCTTACGTTTCTTATCTGGAGTTGATTGATTCATGGTGTACCCTTGTTGCCAATAAATTCTTATGTGCATTAATTGAAGTTGTCGCCTCTTTTATTGACATTTTGTCTTTTCCGTAGTTTCTTAACCTTAATTGAAGTCATTGTTGTCTTTTCCCTAGTTGCTTAACCTTAATTGAATTTATTTTTGTCTTTTCTGTAATTTCTTAACCTTAATTGAAGTTATTGTTGTCTATTTCTGTAACTGCTTAACCTTAATTGAAGTTATTGTTGTTTTTCCTATAATTATTTAACCTTAATTGAGGTTTTTGTTACCTCTTTCATTGTTAACTTATAATTATTTGGAACCCTTGATTTATGTTATCTCTCTTATCGTCGAGTTGTACTTATGTGGCATTATTGTTACACATTATCTCTCCCCTTGTTGAGTTATTCTTGTTGAAACCATTATTACATGTGGTGTCTTTCATTGTGTGCTCGTTCCTCTGTTTCTTTTTGTTCTGTAGTTCTTGGGTTGATTACTTGTTGTACTCTCATGTTATTGTTGTTTTGTTGATGTACTCAGTGTTGTTGAGCCGAGGGATATGCGTGGTTGTGGCATTGAAATTGTATTGAGGAAAAGTTGTGTCATATGGGCACGTGTGGTGAAAGATTTTATATTATGTTGTTATGTTTTTGGCACACGTGATATTGTTAACAGGATTGTCGGGGTGTTCGCACGTGAGTTGTCCGTGCTATTGTTATTATTGATATTTTCAATGTCACGACCCATTTTTCCCGCTTCGCAAGACGTCATGACGACACCTAGTCGCTACGATTATGTAAGCCTAATAACATCAAAATAACAGAAATAAAGCAATAACTGAACAACTGAACTTCAATAGATACTATATAAGGGTAGAATGCCGCTCGGCATATACAAGTAAAACCAAATCTCGAATGTACACAATATTTCCCAAAATCCGGAATCACGAGTCACAAACTCTAAGAGAAACTATCTAACTTCCTGCTATACATACTGTCTAAAGAGATCAAAGGAGGGAAAACAGTATAATGGATAGAGGGGGACTCCGAGGATCTACAGACACGTGCAGATGTACCTTGAAGTCTCATGTAAGCTATTTTGGCTGCACTAATGATGATGCGGATAAGATGTACCTAGATCTGCACAAGAAAACATGTGCAGGAAAGGCGTGAGTACACCACAATGGTACCCAGTAATTGCCATGCCTAACCTCGGTCGAGTAGTGACGAGATCAGGTCAGGGCCCTACCGGAACATAAATATAATAAAGCGAAACAAGAAAATATTGCATTAATAATGATTGAAACATAACAAGGAAAAGAATCAGGGAAAAACAACAGTTCGGAACACAACAGTTCAATAGGGGATCTCTTGAGATACCGTCTTGTAGTCCTAATCATAAATGTGTAGGGGGATCCCCCGAAATACAATTTTGTAGTCCCAAACTAAATATGCAAGACAGGGGGATCTCCCGGAATACTGTTTTGTATTCCCAAATTAAATATGCAGTACATGAGGATCTCCCGAAATACCATTCCGTACTCCCTAAGTAAATAAACAGTATAGGGGGATCTCCCGAAATACCGTTCAGTAGTCCCAAAGTAAATATACAGAACAGGGTAATCTCCTAGAATACCGTTCCGTAGTCCTAAAGTAAATATGCCGTACAGGTGGATATCCCGGAATACCGTTCCGTAGTCCCAAAGTAAACATGTAGTACAGGGGGATCTCCCGGAATACCGTTCTGTAGTCCCAAAGTAAATGTGCAATACAGGGGGATCTCTGGGAATACCGTTCTGTAGTCCCAAAGAAAATATACAGCCAAACAACAAGATTCAATAATCATGGCACGGAGTCTTACAATTTATCCTAAGTACAAGTTAAGGAAGGAAGGTAAAAACCACTAAACATGTTGCTCATAGTTCAAGTAGACAGTTAAGGCATGTAGACATGCTTTCTTAGTCTAACATAATGTTATACAAACTATTAAGTTCAATTAAGAGGAAATACATGTTATTATTTAATAAAAATTGGTTTTTCAACAAATAGCTCATGTACGTAGTCGTCACCTCACATACATGGCGCTCATATAATGACAATAGTACCAATCCTAAGGGGAATTCCCCCACACAAGGTTAGGCAAACCACTTACCTCGAACCAAGCTCAAATCAATCAGAAATTACGCTCACTCCACGAATATCTGACTCTGAATGGCCCAAATCTAGAAAAAACCAATTACATAACATAAATATATCGACAAGAAACTAATCTAATGAACGGAATCAAAGTTAAAGCAAAAAATTTGAAAATCGCTACAAAAAGCCTCTCGGGGCCCACGTCTCGAAATCGGGTAAAAGTCAAAAAATAAGAATGCCCATTCACTCACGAGTTCACTCATGCAAAAATTACTCAAATCCGATACAGGAATCTCGATCAAAACCCCACAATTAGGCCTAAAAACTTTTCTCAATTTTCCCCAAATTTTCACCCCAATTCCGAAATTAAATGGTGAATTCAAGCATATATTAGTGGAATGTAGTCACAAAGGAGTTAGGATTCATTATCCAGTGACTTCCTCTGAAAATCTCTCTAAATTCCTCCTTCCACCAAGCTCCAAATTGAATTTTTTGATATGAACTTCTCGAAAAATCCCCTTTTCTGCCCAGTGATTTCTGCTTATGTGATCCCAGGACCGCATCTGCAGAATTTCCATCGCAGGAGCATATTTTTACTTAATGCAACTCGTCCGCTTCTACGATCAAGAGGTCTCACCTATGAGAGCGCACTTGCGGACCCTTGTGCGCTTCGGCGGTCCTAGACCGCTCATGCATTTCCTTCAGTCGCACATGCGGGCATCGCACATGCGGATCTCATCTCGCACCTCTGACCCCAGACCATCTTCCAAAATCCGCTTCTGTGCTTGGTCGTCTGCACATGCGGCCCCATACCTGAGGTTCCCCACTGCGGGTGCGAAAACACCAGAACCAGCACCCTAGAAAATCCTCTTAGGCCAAGTTTTCACCCGTTAAGCACCTGAAACTCACTCGAGGCCCCCGGGACCTCAACCAAACATACCAGCCGATCCTAAAACACTGTACGAACTTATTCTAGCAGTAAAACCACATCGTAAAACATCAAAATACACGAATTATAGACAAATTCAAGCCTAATGAACTTTAAAATTTCCAAATTCTACAAACAACGTCGAAACATATCAAATCTCGTCCGAATGACCTCAAACTTTACACCCAAGTCACAAATGACACTACAAACCTAGTCCAACTTCAAGAGTTTCATTCCGAGCCTGATATCAAAATTCCACTTCCGACCAAAATCGACAAAATTCCAACTTTAGCCAATTCAAGCCTAATATTACTACGGACCTCCAATTCACGCTCTGAACTCACTCCTAAGTCCAAAATCACCTAACGGAGCTAAAGGAACAATCAAAATTCAAATCCAAAGTCGTTTACACGCAAGTCGACATCCGATTGACTTTTCCAACTTAAGCTTCCAATTAAGAGACTAAGTGTCTCATTCACTTCAAAAACCATAAGGAACCCTTCCGAGTAAGATAGAAGAATTAGATGCGGGGGGGAGTAGTTACTAGGGGATCAGGGCTCTAACTCTAAAAACGACCGGACGGTTTGTTACATCCTCCCCCTATTAAAACAATCGTTCGTCCTCGAACGAGCATAGAGAAATACATGAAGTTCTGAAAAGGTTAGGATAACGGCTCCGTATATCTCGGTCGGTCTCCCATGCTCCCTCTCAACCGGCTGACCTCTCCACTGGATCTTTACGGAAGAAATGCTCTTTGACCTTAGCTTTCTGACCTGCCTGTCCAAGATAGCCACTGGCTCCTCAACATAAGATAGATCTTTATCCAACTGGACTAATTTGAAGTACAATACATGAGCCGGATCACTGTGATACTTCCGGAGCATAGAAACGTGGAATACTGAATGAACTCCTCCAAGGCTGGGAGGTAGATCAATCTCATAAGAAACCTCCGCAACACGCCACAATATCTCAAAAGGACCAATGTACCTCAGCCTCAGCTTGCCCTTCTTCCCGAATCTCATGATGCCCTTCATAGGAGATACCCGAAGCAAGACCCGCTCTCTAGCCATAAATGCTAAATCGCGAACCTTACGGTCCGCATAACTCTTCTGTCTGGACTGGGCTATGCGAAGTCTATCCTGAATCACCTTCACCATATCCAGGACATCCTGGACCAAGTCTGTACCCAATAATTGGTCCTCGTCCGGCTCGAACCAACCCACTGGGGACCGACACCGCCTACCATACGGAGCTTCATATGGTGCCATCTAAATGATGGACTGATAACTGTTGTTGTAGTCATATTACGCAATTGGCAAGAACTGGTCCCACAGAAGCACGAAGCATATCCTCTAAAATCTGAATCATGCGCTCGGACTTCCTGTCCGTGTGAGGGTGAAATTCTGTGCTCAGCTACAACCTAGTGCCCAACTCCTGCTGTACGGCTCTCCAGAACCGTGATGTAAATTTGTACCTCTATATGAAATGATGGAAATTTGGACACCATGAAGGCGGACAATCTCTTGGATGTAAATCTCATCCAACCTCTTTGAAGAGTAAGTATTCATCACGGGGATGAAATTAGCTGACTTGGTCAGCCGATCCACAATCACCCAAACGGCATCGAACTTCCTCGAAGTCTGTGGGACCCCAACTACGAAATCCATGGTTATCCGCTCCCACTTCCATTTTGGGATCTCTAACCTCTGAAGAAATTCACCCGGTCTCTAATGTTCATACTTGACCTATTGACAGTTGAGACACTTTACCACAAACCCAACTATATCCTTCTTCATCCTCCTCCACCGATAGTGCTGTCTCAAATCCTTATACATCTTCGCGGCACCCGGATTGATGGAATACCGCGAGCTGTACGCCTCTTCAAGAATCAACTCTTGAAGCCCATACACACTGGGCACACATATCTGGCCCTGCATCCTCATCACACCATCATCACCAATAATCACATCTCTAGTATCACCTCGCTGAACTCTATCCTAAAGGACTACAACATGGGGGTCATTATACTGACGCTCCCTGATACGGTCATAAAGAGAGGACCGAGAGACCACGTAAGCCAATACTCGGATCGGCTCTGAAATATCAAATCTCATAAACTGGCTGGCTAAGGCCTGAACATCCAATGCTAAGGACATCTCTGTTGCTGGAAGACATGCCAAACTCCCAAAGCTCTCCACCCAGCGACTCTAAGCATAAGCCACTACATTGGCCTTCCCCGAGTGGTACAAAATAGTGATGTCATAATCCTTATGTAGCTCTAACAATCTCCGCTGACGCAAATTAAGATCCTTTTGCTTGATTAGGTGCTGCAAACTCCGGTGACCAGTGTAGATCTCACAAGGAACACCGTACAAGATCGTGGACAGGATAATTCTTAACATGCACCTTCAACTATTTGGATACGTAAGCAATCACCCTACCGTCCTGCATCAACACCGTGCCAAGACCAATCCGCGAGGCATCCTAATAGACAGTGTAAGACCTCGAAACTGTAGGCAATACCAATACTGGGGTTGTAGTCAAAGCTCTCTTGAGCTTCTGAAATCTCTCCTCACACTCCTCTGTCCACCTAAACGGAGTACCCTTCTGGGGTAGCCTGGTCATAGGTGCTGCAATAGATGAAAATCTCTCTATAAACCGGCGGTAATACCCCGCCAAACCAAAGAAATTGCGGATCTCCGTAGCTGATGATGGTCTAGGCCAACTCTACATTGCCTCCATCTTCTTCGGATCTACCTTGATCCCATCACTCGATACTAGGTGACCAAGAATGCCACTAAGTAAAGTCAATATATGCAATTAGAAAATTTTTCATACAACATCTTCTCCCTTAAAGTCTAAAGCACAGTCCTCAGGTGCTGCTCATGATCTTCCCGAGTCCGGGAATACACTAGGATGTCGTCAATAAACACAATGATGAAGGAGTCAGGATAAGGTCGAAACACACTATGCATCAAATGCATAAAGGCTGCTGGGCATTGGTCAACCCAAAAAACATGACAAAAAACTCATAGTGACCATATCTAGTCCTGAAAGTAGTCTTCGGGATATCCGCCTCCCGAATCTTCAACTGATGATCGCCAGAACGCAAGTCAATGCGAGTAAATGGATACATATTCTTCACTGTAACCTTGTCTAGCTGGCGATAATCAATACACATACGCATAGAACAATCATTTTTCTTCACAAACAAGACCGGAGCACCCCAAGGTGACACATTGGCCTAATGAAGCCCTTATAAAGAAACTCCTGCAACTGCTCCTTCATCTCATGAGGAGCCAAACAGTAAGGAGAAATATTGATGGGCTGAGTGTCGGACAACAAATCAATGCCAAAATCAATCTCTATCGGGCGGCATACTCGGAAGATAAGCTGGAAATATATCAGGGAAGTCCCTCACTACTGGAACTGACTCAACTATAGGGGTATCAATACTGACATCTCACATAGTCCAAATACGTATCACACCCCTTATCAACCATTCGTTGAGCCTTATGAAATGAAATAACCCTGCGGAGAGTATAATCTAAGGTACCTCTACACTCTAATCGCGGTAAGCATAGCATAGCCACCATCACGGTATTAGCGTGACAATAAAGAATGGCATAATGGGGCGACAAACAGTCCATGCCCAAGATAACATCAAAATCTACCATACTGAGCAATAATAAATTGGCTCTGGTCTCAAAACCACTAAGAGAGATCAAACACGATTGATATACGCGGTCCACAACAAAAGAATCTCCCACAGGAGTAGATGCATAAACAGGGGAACTCAAAGAATCCCGAGATACCCCCAAATGTGGAGCAAAATAAGAAGACACATAGGAATGCGTAGAGCCTTGGTCAAATAATACCGACGCATCTCTATGACAGACTGGAACAATATATGTGATGATAGATTCGGAAGCAACTGCCTCTGAACGAGCTAGAAGAGCATATTACTTGGCCTGGCCTCCCCTTCTAGGGTGATCTCAACCTCCCCGACCTCCTCCTCGAGCTGCCTGAGTAGGTGGGGCGGTAGTTGGGGTAGAAAGTATGGCTCGAGGACCCGGTGGAGCACGTGGTGGCTGAGAAGTTTGTGGAGGTGCACCCCTTCTATGTCTGGAGAAATCCCTCACCAGATGGAGAGTATCACCACGCTCAAGATAACCCTGGGAGAACGCAACGTCTATGACTGGCTCGGGCCAGGTCTGCTGGACTGGCTGCTAATAAAACTCCGAGCAAGAGGCAAACTGGATACTGGTGGTGCGTAATAAGGCTCCTGAGGCATGGGAGGAGTTGAAACAACACTGGCGGCTGGAAGAGCTGAATGATCAGGGCGACTCACAAAACCCCTACCATGGCGAGCTGTTGGGGCACGAGCTCCTGAACAATGACCTGTCTCTCGAGACCTCTTGGCCTATCTCACCTCTCTGTTCCGGACAAGCATGCCCTCCACTCTCCTGGAAATACTCATGACCTTCTGATAAGAGATATTTATCTCAAACTTCCTAGCCATACTAGTCTTGATAATGGGGTAGAGTCCCTCAATGAAACGACGAACCCTCTCTCTGATTGTAGCAACCAAAACCGGTGCATGTCAGGCTAACTCACTGAAACAGACTGCATACTCTGACACAGTCATAGAACCCTGGTGCAGTTGCTCAAACTCTGCGCGCCAAGCATCCCTAAGGCTATGCGCGACGTACTCATGCAAAAACATATATGAGAACTGGTCCAAGTGAGTGAGTCTGTCTCATCCGTACTACTCATCTCATATGCAGGCCACCCCTTATAGGTTGCTCCCCTTAGCTGGAAAGAGGTAAAAGAAACCCAACTCGTCTCCGCTATGCCCATAGTGCGGAGAATATGATGACACTCCTCTAGAAAACCCTGAGAATCCTCTGAAGCTAATTCACTGAAAGTAGGTGGGTGTTACTTTTTATACCTCTCAAGTCTAAGTTGCTCTGTCACAGAAGCAGTTATCCTGGTCTCATGCTGAACCGGAGCCACTGGGGGCATAAGAATAAACTTTAGGGCCTGATCAGCCTGGACCCTCTACTCAGGAGTACGGCTGCGGGAGTCTCTACCCCTCCCCCGGCCTAAGATGTGGCGGGATCTATTGGAATCAGTCCATCATGAGCTAATGTGGTAAACATGCCCATGAACTAAGCGAAAGTCTCCTGGAGGCTGGAGCAGCGATAGGAACCTCCGGTGCCGGCCCTCCAACTGGAGCTGCTGGGGGCTCATCTGTCACAGGTCGCGCATGTGCTCTAGATGTACCTCATGATCGTCCTCTACCCCGGCCTAGGCCCCAGCCTCTGGCGGCTCTGGAAAGGGGATCGGGTGCCTGATCATCAAATTTCCCAATACGGGTCTTCACCATCTGTGTGAAAGAATAGAATAGTGAATTTTAGAATTTGATGTCAATAACTCGCACGACAAGGAAATCAAAGAAGTATGATTGTCCTTAACAGTTCCATAGCCTCCTGAAGATAAGTACGGACATCTCCGTGCCGATCCGCGAGACTCTAATAAACCATCTTGTGACTCACAATACCTTTGAACCTAGAGATCTGATACCTACTTGTCACGACCCATTTTTCCCCTCCGCAAGACATCGTGAAGGCACCTAGTCGCTACGACTAGGTAAGACTAATAACATCAAAACAACGGAAACAAAGCAATAATTGAACTACTGAACTTCAATAGATACTATATAAGGGTAGAATGCCGCTTGGCATATACAAGTAAAACCAAATCTTGAATATACACAATCTTTCCAAAAACCCAGAATCACGAGTCACAAACTCTAAGAGAAACTGTCTAACTGCCTTCTATACATAGTGTCTAAAGATATGAAAAGAGGAAAAACAATATAAGGGATAGAGGGGGGACTTAGAGGATCTGAGGACACATGCATATGTACCTTGAAGTCTTCGGCAAGCTGTTGCAACTGCACTAATGATGATGCAGATAAGATGTACCTGGATCTGCACACGAAAACATGTGCAGGAAGGGCGTGAGTACACCACAATGGTACCCAATAAGTGCTAAGCCTAACTCGGTCGAGTAGTGACGAGGTCAGGTGAGGGCCCTACCGGAACATAAATAAATAACCAAAACAAGGAAATATCACAGTAATAATGACTGAAATATAACAAGTAAAAGAATAATGGAAAAACAATAATTCAAAACACAACAGTTCAATAGGGGATCTCCCGAGATACCGTCTCGTAGTCCCAAACGTAAATGTGCAGGGAGATCTCCCGGAATATCGTTCTGTAGTCCCAAAGTAAATATGCAAGACAGGGAGATCTCCCGGAATACCGTTCCCTAGTCCCAATGTAAATATGCAGTACATGGGGATCTCCCGGAGTACCATTCCGTAATCCCAAAGTAAATATGCAAGACAGGGGGATCTCCCGGAATACCCTTCCCTAGTCCCAAAGTAAATATGCAGTACAGGGGATTCTCACGGAGTACCGTTCAGTAGTCCCAAAGTAAATATGTAGTACAGGGGGATCTCCCGGAATACCGTTCCGTAGTCCTAAAGTAAATATGCATCCAAAACACCAGATTCAATAATCATGGCACGGATTCTTACAATTTATCCAAAGTGAAATTTAAGGAATGCAGGTAAAAACCACTAAACATGTTCACGCAGTTCAAGTAGATAGTTAAGACAAGTAACCGTTCTTTCTTAGTCTAACATAATGATACTCAAGTTAATAAGTTCAATTAAGAGGAAAGACAAGTTATCCTTTAATGAGAATCGGGTTTTTCAACAAATAGCTCATGTATGTACGCGACACCTCACATACACGGCGCTCATATAATGACAATAATACCAATCCTAAGGGGAGTTCCCCCAAACAAGGTAAGGCACGACACTTACCTCGATACAAGCTCAAATCAATCTGAAATTACGCTCTTTCCACGAATATCCGACTCTGAATGGCCCAAATCTAGCCAAAAAAAATTACATAAACAAAATATATCTACAAGAAACAAATCTAACAAGCGGAATAAAAGTTAGAGTAAGAATTTAGAAAATCTCTCATAAAAGCCTCCCCGCGCCCATGTCTCGGAATCGGGTAAAAGTCACAAAATATATACACCCATTCACTCACGAGTTCACTTGTACCAAAATTACTCAAATCCGATACAGAAATCTCGATCAAAACCACAAAATTAGGCCTAAGAACTTTCTCAATTTTTCCCAATTTTTCACCGAATTCCGAAATTAAATGATGAATTCAAGCATAGATTATTTGAATGTAGTCACAAAGGAGTTAGGATTCATTATCCAATTACTTCCTCTGAAAATCTCTATAAATTTCTCCTTCCACCGAGCTCCAAATTGAATTTTGTGATATGAACTTCAAACCCTCGAAAAATCCCATTTTCTGCCCAGCGATTTCCACGTCTCTGATCCCAAGACCGCATTTGCGGTCCCGCACTCGCGAAATTTCCATCGTAGGTGCAAAATTTTACTTAGTGCACCTCGTCTGCTTATGTGATCAAGAGGTCACACCTGCTTGTGTGCACCTACGGACCCTTGTCCGCTTCTGCGGTCCCAGAGCGCTCATGCATTTCCTTCAATCGCACCTGCGGGCATCGCAGATGCGGAACTCACCTCGCACCTGCGACCCCAGACCATCTTCCAAAATCTTCTTCTGCTCTTGGTCGTCCGCACCTGTGGCCCCGCACCTGCGGTACCACCACCACAGTTGTGAAAACACCAGAACCAGCATACCAGAAAATCCTCTAAGTCTAAGTTGTCACCCGTTAAGCACCCGAAACTCACCTGAGGCCCCGGGACCTCAACCAAACATACCAACCAATCCAAAATCACCATACGAACTTAGCCAATACTTCAAACCACATCGAACAACATCAAAAACATGAATTATACACGGATTCAAGCCTAATGAACTTTGAAATTTCCAAATTCTACAAACGACGTCGAAACATATCAATTCTTGTCCAAATGACCTTAAACCTTACACACAAGTCACAAATGATACTATGAACCTACTCCAACTTCCGTAATTCCATTCCGAGCCTGATATCAAAATTTCCACTGCTGACCAAAATAGCCAAAAGTCCAATTTTCGCCAATTCAAGCCTAATTCTACTACGAATCTCCAATTCACCTTCCGGACGCGCTCATGAGTCCAAAATCACCTCTCAAAGCTAATGGAACAATCAAAATTCATATCTTAGGTCGTTTACACACAAGTCGACATTCGGTCGACTTTTCCAACTTAAGCTTCCAATTAAGAGACTAAGTGTCTCAATTCACTTCAAGAACCTGAACGAACCCTCCCGACAAATCTAAATAGAATAATTACATATGGGGAAAGAATTTAATAGGTGATCGGGGCTCTAACTCTCAAAATGATCGGTCGGGTTGTTACATGCACATGCAGCATGACAAGGCAGGCTATATATGTGGGTTTGCGCACTTGGCGAAACAAGGTGGGAATATTATTATGCGCGTGCGGAGAGACAAGGCGGACATTTAATTTATTGTGGTGCACGTGACGAGATAGTGTAGGCTATGTCGAGGAATGATTTTTGATGACTTGTGATGGCCTAGGGGCATTGTTATTGACGATATTTATGGCACATGAGTCATTCGTGCCGTTATGAATTGTAATGTGGGCACAATATGCCAAGTGATTAGAGTTCATGAATTGGGACCCTCGAAATGTGACTATGAGGTGAAGTACCTCGGGAAAATCCTTGAACAAATTCTATGTGAAATTGGTTACTCTTATTGAGTTGATACTTTCTTTAATTACTTGGTCTAACCGAACTTAAACTGTGTTCAGTTTACTCCATGGCAATATTACATGTTGCTCCCTGTTGCTAATTATTTTTTCTACTGTTCTATTGCGAGTATTGTTTTTTTATCTTTACCATCCTTATTTTTATATTAACATTGTTTCCCTGTTAAGCACATTCATACTTGTACATGTTTTTTAATCTAGTAGGTGTCATGACTATCCCTCATTACTACTCCGGCGAGGTTAGTCTTGATACTTAATGGGTACTACTAAGGTCTACTTATGCTACACTTTTTGCATATATTTGTGCAGGTTCTGGTACTTCTGAGTTGGTTGATCCCTAGTTAGCTGCTCGAGTTCTGTTGTGGAGACTCAAGGTATACCTGTCGTCGCATTAGCAGGCCTCGGAGTCACCTTCTGATATTCTACTTGTACTATCTATTTCTATTCCGGAATAGTTGTACTTAGAAGACTTTTCTAGTAAACTCAGCATAATTTATGACTTGTATTACCAGTTTTGGGTATGTTGCACTCGGGATTATTGGTTTACTATAGAAATTTCAGTTTCATGCTTAATAGTTGTTTCTGGTTAAATTTTGTCTTTTAGCTCAGTAAGTGTTAGGCTCACCTAGTCTTAGTGACTAGGTGCCATCACGATATCCTACGGAGGAAAATTGGGGTCTTGACAACAATTCAAAAGTTTCCTCTTCCATTTCCCATTCACACCAACTCATAAGACTTAACAATCCCCACATGAATGGGGAATGGCAATATGTTTAAAAAACATGCAAAAACTTGTGTATTTCACAAGTAAGGATTAATCGCATATGGATAAGTAGGTTTCCCTTTGAACTTTCCATAGTGAACATATGTCGGATATACTCGGTCAATCGGTAGATTTGATATCTTTGAATCGTCGAGCTTTGGTGTATGCCTAGACAACCATAAGCCACACAATCAACTCTTAACCGTCTTTGGTTCTCATTGTTGTGTTTGTTTCAGTCATGAACACTGTTTGGTTTCATAAGTTAATAGAGAATTGGCCTTACAAAATTCTCCATGAAGCGGCTTACACTTCACACTTACATAGGTTATTTCTAAACGTGTTATCCCGTAAATACAAGTCGATATGATGTGCAAATTATACCACCTTCATTCATGAAGCAAATCCAAATTGTTGTGGATTTATTTCATTTTCATCAATTGGTTCACCACATTATAGACAAACGTATTAACACATCCGTTCATAATGGTCATGTCTATACTAAAACGTATAGATGCATCTTTTCATGCAAAGTCACAACCGTCTAAATGACTCCCTTTCATTAAAGAACTAAACTTTAAAAATGTTTAAGAAAGAACACCACTTTTTTAGAAAGGCACGTAAACAACTTTCGAATTGGTAGTTTCATCATTAGTCATCACTAAGACTAATCAAGTAATGAATTCACCGACTACCATATCAATATTCATTAAGTATTTGTGGGGTCAAAAAATCATATCATCTAGTTATCCTAGATAATATAGACATTACGTCTAATATTGGTTTTTGTCATGCATATGTTAAATCCCCCACATTTTAAATATTCCATGTGTATTTTCTTTATTCATTATCAACATATCATCCACAACCAATGACTTGAATTTACAATCATTTGGCAATATTATATGATCAAATTTGACATGCCATTATTTGGATGCTTGTTTAGTCCACGAAGAGACTTAACAAGTCGGCACACCTTCTTTTATTTTTCAGGAACCACGAACCCTTCACATTGTTCCAAATAAATTTCATCCTCCAAATATCCATTTAAGAAGATTGTTTTCACATCTATCTGATGGATTTCAAGGTCATACACAGGGATAACGCTCTTAATATCCAAATAGATGTAATCCTCGTTGCCGGCAAGTGTGTCAATGTAATCAAGACATTCTCGTTGTCTAAACCCTTTGACAACTAAACTTGCCTCATATTTGTCAATAGTACTCTAAGCTCTCATTTTTCTTTTGAAAATTCACTCATAACCAAATTGTTTATTTTCTGGAGGAAGATTAACCAATTTTCAAGTATAATTACTTAATATAGATTCAATCTCACTATTGTCTGCCTCTCTCCGAGGAAGACATAACTCTTTTCAACGTTTGAAGCTCATTTTCCAACAAGAATATCAGAAAATATGATCCAAAGGAAGTAGTTTGCCTTTGACGTTTGCTACGTCATGGATTCACCTTATTAGGTGTACTTTCCTTTAATTCTTCCTGAGGTCGCTTAGATTTTTCACTAGGTGACTCACGTTTCTTTTTATACGGATATATATTATCAAAGAATTCAGCATTATCTTATTTTATCACCATACAAATACCTATCTCTGAATTTTCTGATTTATGAACTAGAAATCAATATGCTTTATTGTTTGTTGCATATCCTATGAAAACACAATCAACTATTTTCGGTCCCATATCTACCCTTTTAGGTTTAGGACTTGCACTTTAGTCAAATACCACTCACACTTGGAAATATTTCAAGTTTGTCTATCTTCCTTTCCATTTTTCATATGGAATAGATTGTGTTTTTGTCACGACCCCAAATCTAAACCAGTCGTGATGACGCCTATCATAGAACTGGGCCAACCAAAACCACACTCAAATCGTAAATAATCTTCCATTTATATCATTACTAAACTGATTACCTATAAAGTCTTCTTTTAAACATTTTTAAAACAGATAAAGCTACACCGAATATTACATACAATCCCGAGTTACCGAAGTCACTGGTCATGAGCATCTACAGAAAATATACAACTCTACAATAGTAAGCAAGAGAGAAAAATGTTTCGAACGCGTGCATCTACCTCGCAAAAACTCCGAGAAGTCTCTGGAACATATACACAGCTCACTCTACCCTAGCACCTGGATCTGTACACAAGGTGCAGGGAGTAATGTGAGTATGCCAACTCAGTAATAATGAAAATAAATCAGGTCTGAGCAGTAAGAAACAAATAAAGTAAAATAATCATTTCACAATATGCACAGTCTTTCTTTCCAATAGTGTGTACGTTAAATCATCACGCTTAAAAGCCGATTTCAGTAGAAATCATTTGGAAATATACTTGCCAACAGTTTCAACATAACATTCAAGAAGTTTAGTGTAAAAATTATTAAAATCATAAAAAGCCTCTCGGGCAAAAACATATTTCATAAGTTCAGAATGAAAGTGGTAAAATCATAAGTAGCCCCTCGGGAAAAACATGTATCAGAAACTGCCCCTCGGGCGTAACCTTACTCAGAATCAGCCCCTCCGGCATACCTCACAGCCAATAATAATCAGCCCCTTGGGCAACCTCACAGTCACTCATACCTCCCAATCACTCGTCACTCGGCACTCGGCACTCGCACTCAGTAGGTACCTGCACTCACTGGGGATGTGTACAGACTCTGGAGGGGCTCCCTCATCCCAAGCGCTAATATCAATCCACCTCGTGGCATATCATATCCTCACAATCAGTCCCTCGGCCTCACTCAGTCAGAAACTCTCAAAAATTCACTGGGGCTGTCAGTAAAACGGGGTACTCGACCCAAAACATCATTTTATATTTCAAAATAGTGTAAATAAGGCTGAGTTTCGAAATCAGTTAAACATAACATGACTGATTGTAAATCATAAGTCAACACAATGAGGAATAGCAGTAAAATCCCCCAAGGGGTCTAAATACGCCGGCACAAGGCCCCAAACATGGCTTACAGCCCAAATATAACAATATTCCGAAAACACGATTTAACATATGATTTAAAAGTAAATACGTAACTCAATAATTATCACGGGAAGGGCCAAGTCCAAATCCCCAATCAGTGCATGCCACACACTCGTCATCCAGCATGTGCGCAATGCCAAAAATAGTTAGAAAACACAAAGTACGGGGTTTCATACCCTCAGAACAAAATTTACAGTCATTACTTACCTCAAACCGGCCCAAATACTAATTCCCGATGCTCTTGCCTCTCGAATCGGATCCTGACTTCTCCGAATCTATCCAAAACTAGATTAATATCATCAATATACGCTAAAGGAATAAGCCCACGTCTCAGAATTCTATAAAATTGCATCACAAGAATCATTATCCTTTGCTGAGTCTATACATATAAAATGCATCAAAATCCGATGACAATTGACCCCTGAATTCCTTAATTATAAGTCTCAATTTTCCAAGCCCTAAACCCCAATTTATGGCATTAAATTTCACTAATTCCAAGTCTAATCTGTCAAATATCAACATAGAATCGAGCTTTTAGTCCAAGAAACTTACCTCCACAGAAGACTCTCGAATTCCCTCTTCAATTTGCTCCTAAAATGCCTCAGCCCGCATGCAAAAGTGATGAAAGTGCCAAAAATCCGCTAAGGGCCCTTTATATATGATCTGCCCAGAAGATTCCCGCACCTGCGGCCCCATTAGCGCACATGTGGACCCCTACCTACGGTCCCAGGTGCGCACCTGCGCATTCGACTTAAGTCCCGACTTCCGCACCTATGGACCTCTTCTCGCACATGTGGGCTCGCAGGTGGGACCAGGCATCCGCACCTTCTCTCCTAGGCTAGGTCTCCTTCTTCCGCACCTGCGCAAGGTCTTCGCACATGCGGACCTCGCTCCTGCGGTCTTCCTTCCGCAGGTGTGACCACACCAGCAATGGTGCACCAGCAACAGTTTTGCTGTAATTTTCCCAGTCCAAACCTCCGTTAACCATCCGAACTCAACCCCGAGCCCCTCGGGACCCCAACAAAATATACCAACACGACATAAATCATCGTCTAAACTTATTCGAACCCTCGGGACACTCAAAATAACATCGAAACACAAATTCGACTCATGATTCAAGCCTAAGAATCCTAAATCCTCCGAAAATCACCAACGATGCTGAAACCAACCAAAACACATCTGAATGACCTGAAAATTTGCACACGCGTCCAAAATGACATTACGAACCTACTCCAACTTCAGGAATTCCATTCCGACCCCGATAGCCTATTTTCCACTACTGACCGGGAATCGCCAAAAACTAACTTTCGCCAATTCAAGCCTAATTCTACACCGGACATCAAAACCACATTCCAAACACACTCCTAAGTCCCAAATCACCTAACGAAGTTATCCGACCCATAAAATCTACATTCCGAGATCGTTTACCAATAAATCAACTTCTGGTTGACTTTTCCAACTATTGAACCAAGTTAAGAGACTAAGTGTCTCATTTCTCTCCAAAAATCGCTCCGGACCCAAGCCTACCAATCTAACACAACATAATAAAGCTGAACCATATATAATAAAGTAGAAACGGGTAAAACGAGGCTATTACTCTCGAAACAACCGGACGGGTCGTTACAGTTTTGCTATGGGAAAATCGATTGGGTGTTCGATTAGCTGTAATAATAGCTTCCCCCAAAAGTTCTCGGGTAAACTAGAACTTATCAACAAAGCATTCATCATTTCATTTAATGATCGATTCTTCCTTTCTGCAATGTTATTCGATTGGGGCGTGTATGTGGATGTTGTTTGATGAATAACACAATTTTCCAAACTTATTTCTTTAAAGGAAGATTCATATTTGTCACCCTTATTACTTTTTAGAGCCAACAACAGGAACTGTAGTTTGTGTCACGATAGAGCCAGAATTATTAAACAGTGAAATTTGTAATCTTCAAACCGAGTAATATATGACACAACAAGTTTTAGTAAACGGTGAAGTTTTTAATTTTCAAACCGAGTAATATTTTATACAACCAGGATTAATGAAACCACGAAGTTTTTAATCTTCAAACCGATAAAAGTCGGAGTAGAAAATCACTTAAATTTTAATCTCTGCAGTAAGTAGAAAGTTACTCAGACTTTGATATCCGAAAATAAGAAAAACATCACGATCATATCAAAGATCGAGTACAAAATCACATAGTTTTTAATCTCGAAGCAAGAGTAGAAAATCCCAAAGATTTAGTCTCTAAATGGGAGTAGAAAACCACGAGGATTTTAATTTCCTTTTCAAATAGTTTTCCAACTCAACCATTTTACTCAGGTACATGTACATCTATAAATATTATATTCATAATCTCAAAAATATTTTCAAGTATTAATGTAATCAAAATTCATATATTACAATCTTGTGAATAATATTTTCACATATTTCAAACATGCTACTAAAATCATATACCAACTCATCAATTTTATGGAATGCATATGGACAGATTTTGAGATCATCAAATAAGCATTTATCCTAATATTTATAAAAGTATTTTATAAACCACATAGGATATAAAAATTAAAGAATGAATAGAGTAAAAAATTGGAACCTGATACCTCTTCTCCCGACCAACTAATATATAATAGTCCTGACCTACTTTGATTCAAAAGATTTGAATTTGAACCCTTCACTGCTTTGCTCTGACAGTGACCCAATTTCTGACTTTTCATCCATCAGTATCCTTCGCTTTTGGAGAATAATTAAGTAGAATCTCGTAGGATTCTTGTCACAAATCCCATTCACTTATGATATTCCCTATTGTCAACAACACAAGAAGTTGAATGGGATCTTACTAAATTGTGATCAATCACGCTAATTGGTGATGCCACAGTAGTCCACCGCATTTCCCAAGCACAGATTGTCTCGTGCGCTTTCCCCGTAAAACTGATTGTTCTTACGTTGAAACCATCTCCTGTTGAAAGGAAATCTATCGGGCTAATGTTTAACTATAACCATCATTATGAAATATGCCATTTTTCTATTATATATATATATATATATATATATATATATATATATATATTGACGACAGTGCTTACAAAAGTTCCTTGAACACCCAGTCGCCAACTAAAGGAAGCAGCAGATCACAACGGAGTGTAAACCCTTCACAAATTACATTACCATAGTTTCCATTGGAAAATGGTTAAGTACAGAGTATATTGCAATTTACTTTCTCTTTCATCAAATGTTGGCAGAAAAATAGAGCAACTTGTGATGACCAGATAGGTCATTTAAAGTTTTATCCTTCATTTCTATATTTCGAGATCTCGAATAGTTACATTTAGCCTTCCTTGATTGGCGTGCGATATTCATATTCTTTTTTTTAGAATTTTTTTATGAGAAAATTGATGAAAATATGAAATTGCGCCATAAAACTCATTTGAATTGACTACGGTCAACGTTTTTTTAAACAGAACTGGATCAGTGTTTTGACGGTTCCGGTGAGTCGGTCAAGTGATTTGGGACTTGGGTGTAGGTCTGGAATAAATTCGAAAGTCCCTAGCTCGATCTAACGTAATTTGTTGAAAACTATCAATTTAAAGGTTTAAAGAATTTCTATGTTTGACCGTAGGTTGACTTTGTTGCTACCGGGTCCGAATTTTAGTTGCGAAACTTGGTATAGGTTTGTTTCAGTATTTCTCACTCATATGCAAAATATGGTGCAAAACGGAGTTGGTTTGATGTGATTCGGACGTCCGGTTGTTAAATTGAAAGTTATTAAGTTTCATTAACAATTTCATTTGTTTCGGTGTCTGATTCGTCGTTCTAGGTGTTATTTTGATGTTTTGTTCGCGCGAGCAAGTTCGTATGATGCTACTACTCTTGTGTGTTTTGGATAGGCTCGTGCATCCCCTCGTGAACGCGAAGCCCTTTGGCCGCTGCTGCTTCGCGATCGCGTCAAGTGTCTTGCGAATGCGATGAACACCTGACGCCCAGAATTTAAAATGTTCCAAACGTAGAATTTCACCCATTTTCACCATCTTTTCTGTAACGACCCGACCGGTCGTCTTGAGCTCTAGCGCGCCGTTCAGCGGTTTGAAGTCATGAGCAGCTTTGTTTCAGGTATTATGACTTGTAGGTGTGGTCGGAATTGAATTTCGGGAAGTTCAGAGTCAAATTGGAAAGAAAATTCTCATTTCAGAAGCCTTAAGTTTGAAGAATCGACTAAGACTGGAATTTATAGTAAACAACCTCGGAATCAGGATCTGAAGGTACCAGCGGATTCGTATGATGATTTCGGACTGGGGCGTATGTCCGAATCAGGTTTTGGATAACCCGGGAGCGTTTCAGCGTATATTGTGGAAGTTAGCATTTTAGAAGGAATTTCATAAGTCTGGGTTGAAGTGCATTTCGGTGTTATTGATGTCTGTTTGGGATTCTGAATCTGCGAATACCTCCATATGGTGATTATGGAGTTGGGAGCGCGATCAGAAGTGAATTCGGAGTTCGTAGGTCAGCTTGAAGTCATTTGGCTAAAGATAGAAATTTGAAGGTTTTTGAGAAGTTTGACTTTTTGATATCGGGGTTGAATTCCAATTATGAAAGTTGGAGCAGGTCCGTAAAGTCGAATATGACTTGTGTTCAAAATTTGGGGACGATCGGACGTAATTTGATAGGTTTCGGCATCGGATGTAAAAGTTTAAAATTTCAAAGTTCATAAAGCTTGAATTGGAGTACGATTCGTGATTTCTACGTTGTTTGACGTGATTTGAGGCATCGAGCGAGTTCGTATCATGTTTTGAGACATGTTGGTATAATTGGTTAAGGTCCTGAGGGCCTCGGGTGGATTTCGAAAGGTTAACGGAATGAATTTCGGACCAAAGGGTTGCTGAAATTTTCTGCAGAAAGCTGTTTTGACAGCAACTAGTACAATCGCGGAGCTGAATT
Organism: Nicotiana paniculata; assembly: GCA_005239505.1. NCBI lineage: Eukaryota > Viridiplantae > Streptophyta > Magnoliopsida > Solanales > Solanaceae > Nicotiana > Nicotiana paniculata. The sequence continues at coordinate 29,299 of MDKI01080919.1, forward strand.
TGTAAGATTATATTTCGAAATATATGAGGATTCTAAATATTTGCAAAAAATAAAAGTTGTATACCTTTCATTCTAGTTTCTATAAAGTTAAATCATTCATCATTTGGACATTGTATCAGAAATTTATGATCGAATGAAGATGACTGGTGGAGCAGTTTTGATAGAATTTTCTGATGCATGGAGCCGACTTTAGAAGCTTATATCTCCGAATATATAAAGAGTTATATGGTTTACAACCTATCAAATTAAAGATCTTAGAGTCTAGTTTCTAAATCAGTAAATCGTTTGTCATTTAGATATTTATACAAGGAGTTATGGGTGTATTAACAGAAGGTGTACAACAAAGGAAAATTGTAATAAGATGTACAACCTGCACAGCGCAAGGTACAACTCGATGAAGCCTGGGCAGATTGTTTTAAGCACGAGTTTTGGCCCATTTCTTTCATTTGGTTTGGACGATTTTGCAGAGCTAAAGTAGTAATTTTCACCAAGCAACACTAGGTAAGTGATTTCTTCCTATTTTAGAGTTAAATATGTGATCTTACATGGATTTAGAGATGGAAAATTAGTATAAATTTGAGATTTTTGGGGAAGACCTAGAATTTGGAATTTTGGAATTTTACCATGAATTTGAGCATGAAAATTAGAGTAAATTGTATAATTGAGTTAGTAAAGCTATGGGTAGAATTTATCTTCGAAAAATTTCGGAATCCGGGCACGTGGGCCCGAGTGCATTTTGGTCAACTTTTCGAGTGGAGTTGGGAACTTATATAATTTGAATTGTTACAAGTATTAGAGCGAATTTTTATTGGTTTGCCCACTATTTGAACAGTTTATGGGCGTTGTGCATCAACTGGAGTCGTCGGAAGGGCTTGGAAGCCGGTTATGGAATTTCGGAGCGAGGTAAGTCTCCTTTCTAACCTTGTGAGGGGGAATTGTCCCCATAGGTGAACTAATTAAATATGTGCTACTATTTGTGGGGGCTACGTACGCACGAGGTGACGAAGTCCGTGCGTAGATACTATCATGTTTATGTCGGGGTAGTCTAGGACCCAAAAGCATGTTTTAATTGTCGTATTTGTAATCTTATTGATGAAAATAAAGTGTTCAACCCTTACTGAACTTGGTAAAAATGGATTTCTGGAAAAGATTTAAATACCTTTTTTGTGACTTTTAAAAGACAAATTTATCATTTACTTGAGTATTTGTTTTCCCGATGTAGTTGGGGTGGACTGTTTGATTGTGCATGACTGTGTGTGACCACTTTGCAATTTATATTTCTTGAGCGGGGTGATTTCTTCCACTACTCTCACGGGAGTGGGCCGTATGCCACAACGGGTTAATAGATGCATCTATGGTTCGAGCCGTTCGACCCTTCGGCAGTGCACAACTTATATTTATGTTGGTTCGGGCTGTCCGACCCTCGGCATTGCTTGCGCATGATATTACTGCATATTTGCTATGATTTTTACCTCATTACTGGCCTGGAAATCTTATATTGTCAACTGAAATGATGAGGATTTTAAAAAATTAAACGTGAAAGAAGTTGCTAGTTATTGTCGCTACTTGTTAACTTGCCTATGATATCCATGCTTAGAGTCAACCTTGATTATATAAATTGACCTCTAGCAAGTGCCAAATTCGACCTCTCGTCACTACCTTTTCGAGGTTAGGCGGGATACTTACTGAGTACACATTGTTTTCGTACTCATGCTACACTTGTTGTGCATTTTTATTGCACAAGTACATTCATAGCTAGTGGCCATGTATGACGCAGTGATGTGGCTGACTTGGAGACTTAGACGAGCTGCACCATCCGTAGAAGACCCACATTCGGCAGAGTCTTCCTCTATTATTGCACTTTCATTTTTATTTCTTGTCCAATTTGTATTTCGGACAAGCTTTGTAGAAATTGAAAAATTCTTAGAAATTGCTCATGAACTTGTGACACCGGGTTCTGGGATGTATTTGGGATGTAATTTGTAAAAATGGAATATTAAACTGTCGTATTTACTTAGAGGATTTTATTCAGTTATTATGTAATAATTTCAAAAATGCTAAAACAGGAAATTTAACTTAACCATTTAATGATTGGCTTGCCTGACAGTGGTGTCCGGCGCCATCACGCCCTTATGGATTTTGGGTCGTGACAACGTGGTATTAGAGCACTAGGTTACCTTAGGTCTTACGAGTCATGAGCAAGTCTAGTGGAGTTTTGCAGATCGGTACGGAGACGTCTGTACTTATCTACTACAAGGCTGTTAGGAGTACTTCCCTTCTTGATTCCTCATCGTGCGATTTGATTCCTTTGAGGCTTATGCCTACATTTCTTCTTACTCAATCTTACACGTCGCGAAGTGCTTACTACAAAATCGGGAATTGAGGAATTGTAATGGTACCCCATATGGGGTGCGGGATATTTCTCCCTGCGAAGTTGATTGGGGCTATTGTTGTTGCTCTGCGGAAGGATATTATGTTGTTCAGCTCAGTAGCTGTGTTTCTGAGATCTTTGAGGCGATGCTCAGGTCATTATGATGCTTATGATTGGTCACCGCACGATATTGGTGTAGCAGTGAATGACTTGAAAGGGGGTCTTCTCAAAACGTAATTTCGAGATTTCAGTTTTTAGTTCCGGCGGAGGAAGGGCAATTGGACTATGAATGTTCAAGTCTGGGGGATAAAGTAATAAGACTTGGTATTATCAAGCAAGGTGGAGTTTTCATCTGTGATGTGGTATCGCTATTTTGATCGAATAGAATGTGTTAAGTTCGCTGGTGTTATAGTTCTTCGGTTGCATTGGGTCAGAGTGTTGTAAAGTAGTATTGAGGAAGCGATTGTCAGAGATCGTGGTGTGTGGTGGTTCAGAAGTGAATAGTTATTTCTAATGAAGGCAGCTCGAGAAAGATGATCTTCGGAGAGTTTGAAGTCGTGGTGATCTATTGGTTTAAGAGCTACAGAGAATGATATTGAATTGGAGCATACAATGAAGGAAGACATGTGAGAAGTGTCAGGCGGCGGCTAAATTTCTAAAAGGCTAGGCGTAAGAAAAGGAAGTCAGGTAGTGCTTAAAGGAATGAGGTTAACCAAAGTGGGAGAGCGGAAGCATAGTGGTGAATTAGAAGATATTGTAGCGCATTTAGTAGATGTCCATGAAGGGCGCACGTACTGGTAAAGTTGGTGAATGAGAACATGCTTAGGATGGGGTATTGATGTTGTAGAGAGTGTGCAATACATCATCGTTGCAAGGTGTCAGTTGGTAATTTCCACATGTGGTTATCTCTTATGGGCAGGTTAGCGGTCGTGTAGTTGGCAAGTTTCTGCAAGGAATTCTAGTGGTTATTCGGTGGGAGGCCGAATATGTGAATGATGCTAGGGAACTTGAGTATTTAGGGTATGCCAACAGAAGAATTTAGAAGGATTTCGGTGGGGTCCAGAGTGGTGTAAGGAGTAGCTTCGAGTTAAGTGAGAGAGTCCCATCGCCTGCAATTGGGTTGCAGGATTATCTTCTCATGGGGTTACAGATTATCGATGTATTGGCAAGTTATTGCAGCTAAGGGGAAAGGAGTAAAATGGTAATTATGCATGGGATTTGATAATTTGATAAATGTGTTTAAAATTTGGCCCTATTGGACTAGGGTTAGGCTTTGGAAGATTCAGAATTTATGCTTGAGGCATAGGCGAGTTGTTAGGGTAGTGACTCAGTCACGTACTTCATTGAAAGGGTGTTCGTGTGCTAGAAGAGCCTTGGAGTTGATTGTATTCGGGGCCAAGTCAGAGTGGGTGACTCTCAATAGCGTACCTAGCAAACTCGAAGGTTAAGAATTCGGTGTTTAAGGGTTTCAGGCAGCAGTATGATTAAAAATCGATCTTTTGCAGTATAATTTCTGAGAAAGGGAAAATGGTTGGATTGTTCTATGATATTTTTCAATGTGCAGGATAGTATTGGGGGAGTGAGAGAAGTAAAATCCGCGGTGTAGAAAGATTATCAGAAGGGTGTGAGATGGATTGTGGGATTGAGACAGCATGGTCTCGTGAATCAAGGCCACTCTAGATGAGTGAGGATTGAGTTTGCTATGAGTTGAATGGGGTTACTATTATTTTTGAGGCAATTAAGGATGATTAAAAGAAGATAGACTGGTTAGCCATGGTTGAAATGGCACATGTACGGCAGTGATCAGTTCCTTCAATGTGATTAAGTTATGCATGAGGTTTGTGCCGGTGTGTTCAAGGCTTTTCGGCCGCCGTAATGGATTTTATTTGGAAGCATTCAAGTATTATGGCTTGTCAGGTGTAGGCGGATCCCGGAAGGATTATGGTGGAATAGACTACTACTTAAATATTTGCATGTATTGTGATTGTGAGAATTCACTCGTGTGTTGTTATGGTTCTCTTGAATTGAGGTGAGAAAATAAAAAAAAAAAGGTTTCTATATAAAGGGGTGTTCACCCTATTAGTGGTTCAAGAGTTATGATGGAATTCATGCGCTATCTCATATTGGCATGCAGGTACAGTAAGCAGCATGTAATTGGAAGTAAGGATCAAGGTTGCGGTTCGGTGTTGACAAGGATGTCATGAGCTCGGGTGAGCAAGAAGAAGGTATTTGAATGTCTAGAGTAAGATGGTGTTGTCTCCACTGTCACCTGAGACTGGTTTTTGGTGAAAGAGGCTTTGTATCCTGGTCATGGGTTCTTGATGTGTTTTTCAGTATTAGTGTGGTCGATGGTATAGATGTGCAGACTTGTTACCTCGTGGGAAAGTTCGTGGGAGCATGACCACGGGAAGATCGTATGAGTGTGACATGTAGTCATGCAATGGATTGAAGATTTAGACTGAGTATAAGGAAGTGTAATATTGCTTATGTGACAATTTATGCTTGGGAGGCGTTCAATTCATTGTGTTGTTGGATTGTGGGGTGTTTGTCCGGGCTATGATGGTTGTTCTTGCGTGTTATGAGAAGAAGTGGGTTATTATGGACCCATGTAAGGCTATCAACCTAGTTCGGTGCAAGCAGAATCAGCTTGAAGTGTGTGAATGGGTTTAAACAGGATTATGGGCTTCATGTGAGGCAGATTTGTTCCTTTCAGTATAGTGCTCCTCAAGGAGGGGTGCTGGAATATCGGATGTTGTTCCGTCTTCGTTCATTCATGTAAGGTTATTATTGTGCCGTGTGAGTTGTGAAACGGCTTGAGAAATTCCTATATGGTAAGATTCAGCGTAGTGATGATGTTATGTGAGCAGAATGGCTCTTGAGATTTCAGAGTATATATATACCGCACCTCAGTTGTGCTTAATTTTTGTACCATATGGCTCTATCAGTCTCCCCATGATGGTATTATGCACATAGCGTGCTTCTGACCGGTATTCAGTAATTTGTAATGGTGAGCAATTCAGCTCCGTGTATATCTCTTTATGTGAATTTTATGATGGAATCGGGTGGCACGCCGCCACGGGTATGTTATTTGGATTGGGTTGCACGCCGCAATATGGTGATGTTGAGTGAGGTTCCTATATTTATTTTTCTTGTGTTTTGCTTCCTATTTTCTAAGGAAATCCATGTTAGTTGCGTGAGTTGAGTAGTCCCTTCTTGAGTCATTTCCTTATGTATCATGTTTGAATTGTGGCTTATTGGCGCATTGTGGCATCGTGTGAGACTGTTGGTCATGTATGGAGTGATTAGTTGTCTGAGCAGCTCATACTGGGTGAGACGAGGCTATTGGATCAGGGATCAATGCGATAAGATTTTGTGAAGTATGGTAAAGAACAAAGGCCAGTATTAGCGTAGTAATGAGGTGATGATTTAGTCAAAAAGGAGAGAATCAATGTTTGGTTAACTCTGAAATTGGTTAGAAATTTCTACACATCTCCTCCGTTGTGGTGGTATCGTCAGCATTATAGCAGGATGTATATGTATATCAGCAGATGCATTGGGAGCATCAGATTCGTGGAATTTGGCTACTAAGGTTCATAGAACGTCATTGTGGTTAGATGGTGAATTATGCGGTGCATGGTGTTAACTCAACAAAGGTACGCAGTCGTGTTTTGGTACCTCGTGTGATAGTTGATACGGTGTTTATATGTAAGGCCCCGGGAACTTCGCTAAGTAATTTAAGGTTTTGTGGTTTCAAGGTAGGTAATGCATTGTACTTCCGGAGTTTTGGGATTGAACGATGCGCTGAGGAGTTCAAAATTTTTCGTTGCAGCTAGACCAGGCTTTAGGTAGATAAATCCTGGATAAATCCAGGCCAGACCAGGCTTTAGGTAGATAAAGCCTGGATAAAGCCAGGCCAAACTAGGATTTAGGTAGATAAAGCCCGGGTAAAGCCAGGCCAGACCAGGCTTTAGGTAGATAAAGCCTGGATAAAGCCAGGCCAAACTAGGATTTAGGTAGATAAAGCCCGGGTAAAGCCAGGCCAGACCAGGCTTTAGGTAGATAAAGCCTGGATAAAGCCAGGCCAGACCAGCCTTTAGGTAGATAAAGCCCGGGTAAAGCCAGGCTAGACCAGGCTTTAGGTAGATAACGCTCGAGTAAAGCCAGGCCAGACCAGGCTTTAGGTAGATAAAGCCTGGATAAAGCCAGGTCCGAAATATTGGACTATCCATTTTTCTATCTTTATAAATCGACCCCAGACCCCATATAAAACCCATTCCTCATCATTTTGAGCTTATTTTCTGATATATTAGAGAGAGGAAAGAGTTGGTTCTAGAGAGAGAAAGTCCCAACTTCATCAAACTGGTCCTCTTTCATCACTCGAGCTTGGAACTAATCAAGTAGGACACAAATTTCTTCACTCTAAGAGGTAAACTTCTACCCTATTAACCTTAATTTACAGATTTTTGTTAAAATGAAATGTGGGTAGGATAGTTCATAAAGATGTGGTTAAGAATCTTGCATGCACGTACCCAGTTTATCATAATCTAGTAAAGAAAAATAGGTTAGAGTAACCTTTCACTAATAAGGGGTTATTTAATCTAAAGGAACACCTAGTGTTTGATAGAAAGCTCAAATGAGTTCAAGACATGTTAATGATTCCTAATTCTAAGTTTAAATGTGCCGCATTGTGAATTAGATTGAAGGTGCTAGAAGGTCCAGTGATTTGAGATAGAAATTAAAGAAAAATTCTGATACGAGGTATGTATAGCTAACTTTAATCTTCGTAAACTCACTTTGTTGGTGCCGGAACAGTCGTTACGTGTTAATTGTCAGAGTATGTGAAAATTGGGTTTTCTAAATATGTTGAGGCATGATGCCCTAGTCTCTGACTGTCTAGCTGAAATTTATGTATTTTGCTATTCGGAATTGTGAAAAAGGTGATTTACTTGTGAATGTTTTGCCATGTGTAAGGTTTGTTAAGTACCCTAATATGCCGGTATGAAAGATTGGTAACAAACCCAAATATGTGATTATGAATAAGTGCTAAGAGCTGTGAAATGATATGATAAACAGGAATTGTGGTTGATTCAGTCATACTACACTGATTGTGGAAATGTCTTATTTGACTCATTGTTTTGGGCAAGATCTGTTGTGACTTGAAATCGTATAGGTGATTGGTTGTACTGAGATTGTGTCCTTATGATGAAATTCTCTATGATTGAATTGTAAATTGAAAATGTTGATATGAAATGTGATTATCTGGTTGGATCGGGTTGCGCGCCGCAACACGGAGAAATATGGGTGGGTGAGGTAATAAGGGTGGCCGAGGTAATAAAGATCGAATGTGATCACGTTGAAATTAAGAATCTATGAAATTCTTGAATATGGTGTTGTTGGAAAGGAAAAAGGGGAAATCCGTGGAACTTGTGATTTTGATTGTTTCTGTTTCTGTTTCTGAGCAATGCTTGTTGATTCTATTATTGTCTCTTATATGTGCATTGCTGATCTTACTTAGAGTAAAGTTTGTTCATACATACTAGTACTTTTCCACAGTACTAAGGTCCCTTTTTCCGGTGGTGCTACATTTTCTTATATGAATGTAGGTTGTTCTACAGCAGGTAATTCAGTCCACCGGCAGTAGTGCCTCCTCTCCACTCCGCAGTTGAATTGGTGAGCCCCACTTCCTCCCGGTCCATGTGTGGTGCATGTCACCTTTTTTTGGGTCTATTTTGTATTGTAAGTTATATCCAGAGCCTTGTTTCCAGCAAGTATTGTATGAAATCCTATCACTCGTAGAGGCTCCATAGACATAACGTGGGTATGGGACATATGTATTTTGGGTAGTAACGAGCGTGGTCCACGTGGTAGAAGTATGTATGTTGTATGCATCTTGCAAGTATTTACTATAATATATGGTTAATGATAAGAGGTAGGAATGAATTTAACTTGGAGTTTTATGTTAAGTCTCAAATTGCTAATTCACATGAATAAGGTATATTGAAATCACGGGGTAATGTGTGGTATAGGTGAGGCAAATCCATGTCCGCTTGACTGGGGCCACTCGGTTGAGCACCGGTCGTGTCCCTCGATTTTGGGGCGTGACAAACTTGGTATCAGAGCCTACGGTTTTTAAAGTGTCCTAGGATGTCTCGGAGCCGTGTCTAGTAGAGCCCTTCTTATCGGTGTGTTGTCGACCACATCTATAATTAGGGGGCTAAATGGACATTTAGGAAACACTCTTTTTATTGTTATTCTATAACGTGCGCTGAAGTAGGAAGTGAAAATATCCTTGTCTAACTCGTGCATTGTTTCGAAATTTTCAGTTATGGCACCAAAGAAGAGAGCTCGACTCGGCCTCGAGGCCAATTCCACCCCAAGTGTGTCTATGAATTTTATACCCGATGGTGCGGGTGAGAGCGAATCCCCGACCTTGAATCCACTGGCCTTTCTGTTCTAGACCAGAGTGTTCATATTCCTGCTGCAGCGGAGTGTGCTGTAACCCCTTCCGCTGATATTCCTGATCCTTCTTCGATTCCAACTTCCGGTCCCGGTACTTCCGATGGGGACCTCAGGGGAGCTATTCATATGTTGACTTAGTTGTGGCCACTCAGGCCCAATGATCTTATGCTGCCCCTACGTCCTCTAGCGGACAGGGAGATTCTGTCGGTTCCAGAGTCAACCAGTTTCTGCGGTTGGCCCCTCCAGAGTTCTCAGGTACTGACCGAGAGGCCGAGAGGCCGATCCGCAGGATTTTCTAGATGAGATGTACAAGACGCTTCGGGTTATGAAGGCTACAGAGACAGAGGGGGTTGAGTTAGCATCTTACTGGTTGAGGGGAGCAGTGTATTCATGGTTCGAGATGTGAGAGAATTCCCGTGGGGAGGGAAGTCCTCCAGCGAGATGGGACGAGTTCGTTGATGCTTTCATGGATCACTTCTTGCCTGCCGAGACTATGGCAGCCCGTGCTACGGAGTTTGTGGTCCTCAAGCAGGGTATAATGAGTGTGTGGGAGTACCACATGGAGTTTGTGAGATTGTCCAAGTACGCTCCTCAGTTAGTATCGACTATGGATGCCAGAGTTCGGCGGTTTGTTCAAGGCCTCAGTCCCTTGGTTGTGAATGAAGCTACTACAGCGGCCTTGCACTCAGACATGAATTATGGTAAGATACTAGTATTCGCCCAGGCCACGGAGGCTAGAAAATTTAAGGTAAGGTCGGAGAGGGACAATAGTAGCAGGGCCCGGTCAGCGGGCCACTCGGGGAGTTCAGTTGGAGGAAGGAGACCAGTTCAGGGGAGAGGACCATCAGGGCCATCCAAGTCTTATGCTCAGTCCTCATCCAGTGCACCGTTATCAGCGGAGCAGTCGTTGGGGACCGGGATTAGACAGTAGGAGACCCCATCAGTCCGGTCGTCCAGGAGGGAGGTTCCAGCAGCAGAGGAGGGCTCTGTGCCCTAAGTGTGGGAGGTTCCATACCGAGCCTTGTTACCTGGATATCCCGGTATGCTATGAGTTGCGCCCAGTCAGGGCATGGGTAGTGGTTTTGCTCAGCCGTCCGGTTCTTCAGTCGCCACATCTTCAGTGCGTCCTCCAGCTCCAGCAGGGTGTGGTGCAGTTAGGGGTGGAGTGCGAGGTAGAGGTGGACCCAGTCGCTTCTATTTTTTGAGTGGTCGCCAGAGTGCGGAGGCTTCTCCATTTGTTATTACAGGTATTCTGGTTGTTCAAGCACTTGGTGTTTATGCTCTTATTTATCCGCGGTCCTCTTTGTCATATGTTACCCCATTTATTGCTTTATGTTTTGGGATAGAACCCGAACAGCTTCATGAGTCGTTCTCTATGTCGACTCTTGTTGGTGATTCCATTACAGCCGCGCGAGTCTATAAGAATTGTGTTGTCACGGTGTGTGGTCGAGATACCACGGCCGATCTTATCGAGCTTGGGATGGTAGATTTTGATGTTATAATGGGAATGGATTGGCTTTACTCATGTTTTTCTAAACTCGACTGCCGAACTAGAATTATGAGGCTAGAGTTTCCTAATGAGCCAGTTATTGAGTGGAAAGGGAATGGTGTCGTGCCAAAGGGAGGCTTATTTCCTACCTTAAGGCCTCGAAGATGATTAAAAAGGGGTGTGTTTATCATTTGGTCCGGGTTGCGGACACCACGTAAGAAGTGTCTGCCCCCCGAGACCTTCCCAGTCGTGAATGAGTTTCTTGAAGTATTTCCAGACGGGATTCCAGGGATTTCGCCAGTTAGAGAGATCGATTTCGGGATTGATGTATTTCCAGATACGCAGCCAATATCTATTCCACCATACAGAATGGCGTTGTCAGGCTTCATAGTACTCCAGTTTCTATTGTCTCAGATCGAGGAGCCCAGTTCACGGCTAAATTTTGGAGGAAATTTCAGCAAGGTTTGGGTACTTAGGTAAATCTCAGCACGACTTTCCATTCGCAGACTGATGGTCAGGCAGAGCGGACTATTCAGATGCTTGAAGATATGTTACGGGCTTGTGTTTTGGACTTCAAGGGTTGTTGGGATGATCATTTACCGCTTATCGAATTTGCTTACAATAACAGTTTCCATGCTAGTATTCAGATGGCCCCATTTGAGGCATTGTACGGAAGAAGGTGTAGATCTCCAATTGGATGGTTCGAGGTTGGAGATGTGGAACTGCTAGGACCGAATCTTGTACATCAAGCTATGGAGAAGGTTAGAGTCATTTTAGAGAGGTTGAAAACTGCTCAGAGTCATTAGAAATATTATTCGGACGTTCGTCGTAGGGATTTGGAGTTTCAAGTAGATGATTGGGTATTCTTGAAGGTATCTCCAATGAAGGGAGTCATGCGGTTTGGAAAGAAGGGGAAGTTGATCCCACGGTATGTCAGACCGAATAGGATCGCCCATAGGATAGGACAGGTGGCATATAGGCTGGAGTTGCCCCTACGATGTCATTGGTACACCCGGTGTTTCATGTGTCCATACTGAAGAAGGTAGTTGGATATCCATCAGCCATCGTACCGGTTGAGACTGTTGAAGTTAATGAAGAGTCTTCATATGAAGAAGTTCCCGTTGCTATTCTTGATAGACAAGTCCGTAGATTGAGGAACAAGGAAATTGCTTCAGTTAAAGTGTTGTGGCGAAGTCATCGAGTTGAGGAAGCCACGTGGGAATCAAAAAGTGAAATGAAAGAAAAATACCCTCATTTGTTTGAATAAGTCATGTAGTGGTTTTGAAGGTTTTTTTGTCTTTAGGAAAGTGTATTTTGCATCTTATTTTGTGCAAGAAACACCCCACTTCCCTACCTTCCTTCCTCATGTAATTTTTTTAAACCTTGTGCTATATTTGTGGGTATTGTGTTAGTTAAATTATGTGCAACCCATTGAAATAACTGAGTTATGTGAAATTCGTTGTGTTATCTGCAATTTGTATAACTTGTGAAGTAGCTGAGATTATGCGGAAGTTGGTGAAATATGTTTCGGGGGCCCTCTGGCAGGTATATACGCCTATTTAGTGAAAATTGGGAGGGGCTTGGTGTCTTTGTGTTCTCTTACCCAAAGTGAATCCCCGAATCCTCATTCGAGGACGAATGATCCTAAGCGGGGGAGAATGTAAGGCCCCGGGAACTTCGCTAAATAATTTAAGGTTTTGTGGTGCCAAGGTAGGTAATGCATTGTACTTCTATAGTTTTGGGATTGAACGATGCGCTGAGGAGTTCAAAATTTTTCGTCGCAACTAGACCAGGATTTAGGTTCATAAAGCTTGGATAAAGCCAGGCCAGACCAGGCTATAGGTACATAAATCCTGGATAAAGATAGGCCAGACAAGGCTTTAGGTAGATAAAGCCTGGATAAAGCCAGGCTAAACCAGACTTTAGGTAGATAAAGCCTGGATAAACCCAGGCCAGACCAGCCTTTACGTAGATAAAGCCCGGGTAAAGCCAGGCCAGACCAAGCTTTAGGTAGATAATGCCCGGGTAAAGCCAAGCCAGACAAGGCTTTAGGTAGATAAAGCCTAGATAAAGCCAGGTCCGAAATATTGGAGTATCCATTTTTCTATCTTTATAAACCAACCCCAGACCCTTATAAAACCCATTCCTCATCATTTTAAGCTTATTTTCTTATATATTAGAGAGAGGAAAGAGTGGGTTCTAGAGAGAGATAGTCCCAACTTCATCAAACTAGTCCTCCTCCATCACTCAAGCTTGTAACTAATCAAGTAGGACACAAATTTCTTCACTCTAAAAGGTAAGCTTCTACCCTATTAACCTTAATTTCCAGATTTTTGTTAAAATGAAACATGGGTAGAATAGTTCATAAAGATGGGGTTAAGAATCTTTCATGCATGTACCCAATTTATCATAATCTAGTACAGGAAAATAGGTTGGAGTAACCTTTCACTAAAAAGGGGTTATTTAATCTAAAGGAATACCTAGTGCTTGATAGAAAGCTCAAATGAGTTCAAGACATGTTCATGATTCCTAATTCTCAGTTTAAATGTGCCGCATTGTGAATTAGATTAAAGGTGCTAAAAGGTCTGGTGATTTGAGATAGAAATTAAGGAAAAATCCCGATTCGAGGTATGTATTGCTAACTTTAATCTTCGTAAAGTCACCTTGTTGGTGCCGGAACAGTCGCTACGTGTTAATTGTCTGAGTATGTGCAAATTGGGTGTTCCTAAATATGTTGAGGCATGATGCCCTACTCTCTGACTGTCTAGCTGAAATTCATGTATTTTGCTATTTGGAATTGTGAAAAGGGTGATTTACTTGTGAATGTTTTGCCATGTGTAAGGTTGGTTAAGTACCCTAATATGCCGGTATGAAAGATTGGTAACAAACCCAAGTATGTGATTATGACTAAGTGCTAAGAGATGTGAAATGATAGGATAAACAGGAATTGTGGTTGATTCAGTCGTACTACACTGATTGTGGAAATGTCTTATTTGACTCGTTGTTTTGCTCAAGATCTGTTGTGGCTTGAAATCGTATAGGTGATTGGTTGTACTGAGATTGTGTCCTTATGATGAAATTCTTTGTGATTGAATTGTAAACTAAAAATGTTGATATGAAATGTGATTGTCTGGTTGGATCGGGTTGCGCGCCGCAACACGAAGAAATATGGGTGGGTGAGGTAATAAGGATGGCTGAGGTAATAAGGATTGAATGTGATCACGTTGAAATGAAGAAACCATGAAATTCTTGAATATGGTGTTGTTGGAAAGGAAAAAGGGGAAATCTGTGGAACTTGTGATTTTGATTGTTTCTGTTTCTGAGCAATGCTTTCTTATTCTATTACTGTCTCTTATCTGTGCACTGCTGATCTTACTTAGAGTAAATTTGTTCATACATACTAGTACTATTTCACTGTACTAACGTCCTTTTTTCCAGGGGCGCTACATTTTCTTATATGAATGTAGGTGGTTCTATAGCAGGTAATTCAGTCCACCGGCAGTAGTGCCTCCTCTCCACTCCGCAGTTGGATTGGTGAGCCCCACTTTCTCCCGGGGCCATGTGTGGTGCATGTCACCTTCTTTTGGGTCTATTTTGTATTGTAAGGTATAGCTGGATCCGTGTTTCCAGCAAGTATTGTATGAAATCCTATCACTCGTAGACGCTCCATAGACATAAAGTGGGTATGGTACATATGTATTTTGGGTAGTGACAATCGTGGTCCACGTGGTAGAAGTATGTATGTTGTATGCATCTTTCAAGTATTTAGTATCATATATTGTTAATGATAAAATTTCTAATTCACATGAATAAGGTATATTGAAATCACGGGGTAATGTGTGGGATAGGTGAGGAAAATCCAGGTCCGCTTGACTAGGGCCACCCGGTTGAGCGCCGTTCGTGTCCTTCGATTTTAGGGCGTGACATTATATATTGGAAACAGGCCTGGCAGAGAATTTCAGGTGTTGGAACTAGGTTCTGAGCTTATTGTATGGATAAAAGAGGATATCTTCAGATTTGATCAAGCTAATGTGCTCAACTGGGTTGTGGTAGTACGGGCAGGTGCACGAGGTTTTAAACAGCGATTTCAGATATTTCCAGAGCAGTTCTTGGCACGTTCGAGGATGAACGTATGTTTAAGTGGGAGAGAATGTAATGACCCGACCAGTCGTCTTGAGCTCGAGCGCGTCGTTCAGCGGTTTGAAGTCATGAGCAGCTTTGGTTTAGGTATTATGACTTGTAGGTGTGGTCAGAATTGAATTTCGGGAAGTTCGAAGTCAAATCGGAAAGAAAGTTCTCATTTCAGAAGCCTTAAGTTGGAAGAATCGACTAAGACTGGAATTTGGAGTAAACGACCTCGGAATCAGGATCTGAAGGTTCCAGCAGGTTCTTATGATAATTTTGGACTGGGATGTATGCCCAGATCGGGTTTAGGATAACCCGGGAGCGTTTCGACGTATATTGTGGAAGTTAGCATTTTAGAAGGAATTTCATAAGTCTAGGTTGAAGTGCATTTCGGTGTTATTGATGTCCATTTGGGATTCTGAATCTGAGAATAGCACCGCATGGTGATTCTCGAGTTGGGAGCGCGATCAGAAGTGAATTCGGAGGTCCGTAGGTCATTTTGAAGTCATTTGGCTAAAGATAGAAATTTGAAGGTTTTTGAGACGTTTGACTTTTTGATATCGGGGTCGGATTCCAATTCTGAAAGTTGAAGCAGGTTCGTAAGTCGAATATGACTTGTGTGAAAAATTTGGGGACAATCGGACGTGATTTGATAGATTTCAGCATCGGATGTAGAAGTTTGAAATTTCAAAGTTCATAAAGCTTGAATTGGAGTGCGATTCATGATTTCGACGTTGTTTGACGTGATTTCAGGTCTCGAGCGAGTTCGTATCATGTTTTGGGACATGATGGTATAATTGGTTAAGGTCCCGAGGGCCTCGGGTGGATTTCGGAAGGTTAACAGAATGAATTTCGGACCAAAGAGTTGCTGAAATTTTCTGCAGAAAGCTGTTTTGACAGCAACTAGTGCAATCGCAGAGGTGAATTTGGAAACTTATATCTCGAAATAGATAAGGATTCTGATAATATTTAAAACATAAAAGTTGTAGCCCTTGAATTCTAGTCTCCATAAAGTTAAACCATTTATTATTTGGGCATTTTATCAGAAAGTTATGATCGATTGAAGATGGCTGGTGGAGTAGTTTCGACAGAATTTTCGGATGCATGGACCAACTTTAGAAGCTCATATCTCGGAGCATATAAAGAGTTATATGGTTTACAACCTATCAAATTAAAGATCTTCGATTCTAGTTTTTAAATCTTCAAACAATTTGTCATTTGGATATATATATACAAGGAGTTATGGGCATTTTAATAGAAGGTGTACAGCAAGGGAAAATTTTAATAGGATGTACAACCTGCACAACGCAAGGTACAACTCGATGAAGCCTGGGCAGATTGTTTTAACCACGAGTTTTGTCCCATTTCTTTCATTTCTTTCATTTGGTTTGGATGATTTTGGAGAGCTCAAGGAGGTATTTTCACCAAGAAACACTAGGTAGGCAATTTCTTCCTATTTTTGAGTTAAATATGTGATCTTACATGGATTTAGACATGAAAAATTAGTATAAATTAGGGATTTTTGGGGAAGACCTAGAATTTGGAATTTTGGATTTTTACAATGAATTTGAGCATGAAAATTAGAGTAAATTGTATAATTGAGTTAGTAAAGCTATGGGTAGAATTTATCTTCGAAAAATTTCGGAATCCGGGCACGTGGGCCCGAGGGCATTTTGGTTAACTTTTTGAACGGAGTTGGGAACTTATATAATTTGAATTGTTACAAGTATTAGAGTGAATTTTTATTGGTTTTCCCACTATTTGACTAGTTTAGGGGCGTTGTGCATCAATTGGAGTCGTCGGAAGGGCTTGGAAGCTGGTTATGGAATTTCGGAGCGAGGTAAGTCTCCTTTCTAACCTTGTGAGGGGAAATTATCCCCATAGGTGAACTAATTAAATATCTACTACTATTTGTGGGGGCAACGTACGCACGAGGTGACGAGAGTCCGTGCGTAGCTACTATCATGTTTATGTCCGGGTAGTCTAGGACCCAAAAGCATGTTTTAATTGTCGTATTTGTAATCTTATTGATGAAAATAAAGTGTTTAAACCTTACTGAACTTGGTAAAAATGGATTTCTGGAAAATATTTAAATACTATTTTTGTGACCTTTAAAAGAGAAATTTATCATTTATTTGGTATTTGTTTTCCCGATGTAGTCGGGGTGGACTTTTTGATTGTGCATGACTGTGTGTGACCGCTTCACAATTTATATTCTGCGAGCGGGGTGATTTATTCCACTAATCTCATGGAAGTGGGACGTACGTCACGATGGGTTAATAGATGCATCTATGGTTCCAGCCGTTCGACCCTTCGGCAGTGCACAATTTACATTTATGTTGGTTCGGGCCGTTCGACCCTCGGCATTGCTTGCGCATGATATTACTGCGTATTTGCTGTGATTTTTACCTGATTACTAGCCTGAAAATTTTATATTGTCAACTGAAATGATGAGGATTTTAAAATATTAAGCGTGAAAAAAGTTGCTAGTTATTGTCGCTACTTGTTAACTTGCCTATGATATCCATGCTTAGAGTCACCCTTGATTATATTAAATTGACCTCTAGCAAGTGTCAAATTCGACTTCTCGTCACTACCTCTTCGAGGTTAGGCGGGATACTTACTGAGTACATGTTGTTTTCGTACTCATGCTATTGTTGTGCATTTTTATTGCACATGTACATTCATAGCTAGTGGCCCTGTTAGAGGCAGTGATGTGGCTGACATGGAGACTTAGACGAGCTGCACCATCCGAAGACAACCCGCAGTCAGCAAAGTCTTCCTTTATGTATTGCACTTTTATTTTTATTTCTTGTCCAATTTGTATTTCGGACAAGCTTTGTAGAAATTGTAAAATTCTTAGAAATTTCTCATGCACTTGTGACATCGGGTTATGTGATGTTTTTGGGATGTATTTTATAAAAATGGAATATTAAACTGTCGTATTTACTTAGCGGATTTTATTCAGTTATTATGTAATAAATTGAAAGGTAATGATTTCAAAAATGCTAAAACATGAAATTTAACTTAACCATTTAATGATTGGCTTGCCTGACAGTGGTGTCCAACGCCATCACAACCTTATGTATTTTGGTTGTGACATTTTCATTAGAGCTCGGCCTAGAGGCGATTTTTAAGAGAAATTTCATCACCATTTCATAGGTTTGTGTACTTTAACTCATTTCCTTCAATTTCCATCAACACCTATTAATTTCTAACCTTAATATGTGCTCTTTCATGGTAGAAATTAGGTATTTAAGAAGTATTGGAGTTTTTTGTAAAATTGAGATTTAGAGGTTTTTTGTAAAATTGAGATTTAGACCTTAAATTGAGGTCAGATTTCGAAACTACTCACATAATCGAGCTTATGGGTGAATAACTTATTGAGCTTTGGTCCGAACCTCGGATTTTGAACAAGCAGACCTGGGGTTGACTTTTGTTGGCTTTTTGGAGAAAGTGTAAAGATATTAACTTTATGTATTGTAATTGATTTTCCTAGCATTTTTTTATGTTATTCAGTCGATTTTAGTTATATTCGATTGGTTTGGAGGCGGATGTTGGAGGAAAAACCCCGGTGGAGCTTTGATTTGTTTGCGGAGCGAGGTATGTGTTGGTCTAACCTTGACTGGAGGGAATTGGGAACCTTTGAGCTATAAGCTATATGAATTACATGTGTAGTGGCGTATATGCAAGCTGACAAGTGTATAAACACCGTCAAAATATATGTTTCCACGCTTTCCTGTATTTGATTAATTGTTTTATTCCATGTCTTAACTTACATGCTTTAATTTCTTCATATGACTTAACTTGCTAGTTGTCACCTATTACTCTCATATTGAAATGTTCGTTTCTTACATGCTTTCATGATTGATTTCTACTTTCCTTAATTGTCCTACTTGTACACTTTAACTATCATATATTTATCTTTTCTTGTTGCCTAGTATTTATTGTAGTATCCCTTGATTTGGTACGGGGTTCCTTGTTGCTTTGATTTCATATTCTTTAGTCATAGAAATTCTTTTGAATTGAGTTTTTGAATTGATTACATTTATTTATTTTATTTATGTATCGGGTTGCACGCCACAATGGGTGGAATAAGGGAGGATTGATATTGGTATGGTGGGATCGGGTTGCACGTTGCAACGGATTTTATATGTGATTTTGATATGGTGAAATAAGGGAGGATTATGATAGTGATTCTGATTATATGGTGGGTGCAAGTTGCGCGCCACAGCGGATTGTTTGTTTAGTATTCATTGGTGTATTGTGTTAGCTTTCTATATTTTCATATGAAATTTTGAGGAATGGTGTTTCTGGAATTACTGATTTTGAGGATTGAGTTTATTTTCATAAGTTAATTGCCTTACTTTCTTGTGTTTCCTTTCATGTTATTATAGTTATATTGCATACAGGTTATTGTAAGTGACCCACCTTAGCCTCGTCACTACTTTGTCGAGGTTAGGCTCAGCATTTATAGAGTACATGGGGTCGGTTGCACTCATACTACACTCTGCACTTCTTGTGCATATTTTAGAGTCGGCCCTAGCGGAGGTTAGTAGATTGCTCGAACTGATTGCATGTAGGAGACTTGAGGTACAGGTGCTCGGCGTTCGCCGCCCTCAAGTCCCCTTCTACCTTATTCTAGCTGTTTATTTCATTTCAGACAGTTATACTTTCATCAGACCATTATTTGTATTATTCTAGTCACTCATGCACTTGTGAAACCAGTTCTGGGATTGTATCGAGATATCGGTGTTGCTATGGTTTTCTCACTCTATTTTAGTTTATTTAGTTTCTTGGTTATTATTTAATTTGAATTGTTAGAGATAGCTAAAAACTATTCGAATGTTTGCTTGCCTAGCAAGTAAAATGTTAGGCGTCATCATGGTCCCGAGGGTGGAAATTCTGAGTTGTGACAAGTTTGTATCAAAGCACTAGATTGTGTAGGTCTCACGAGTCATGAGAAATCTTAGTAGATTCTGGAGGACCGATACGGAGACGTTTGTACTTATCTTCCAGAGGCTATGAACTTTAGGAAAAATTTCACTTCTTTCTTTCTCGATCGTGCGATTTTATTCTATCATTGATGTTGAACCATTCTATTCTTATTCTCACGCATATGGCAAGAAGATGCAATGTATCTATAGTCAAGATCCCCCTATGAATGCTACTACCAGGGGCAGAGGTCGAGGCCAAGGTCGAGCCAGAGGCTGAGGCAGAGGCTGAGCTCAGCCTAGAGCTCGAGGAGCAGCACCCGCAATAGAGCCTCAGATTGATCACGAAGAAGAGGTTCCAGCTCAAACTGTACCCGTTGGACCAGCTCAGGTACTTGAGGGGTTCATAGCCACTCTCGTGCTTCAGCATGCTCTAGTCCGTTTCGTGGGCCTTATGGAGAGTGTGGCCCAGACCGGAACATTCCCGATGGCATCAGCCGTCTCTCGGGTTGGGGGAGGAGTACAGACTCCCTCTACTCACACACTGGAGCAGGGGGCTCCCTAGTATCAGACTCAAGCATCCCTACCAGTTGGGGTGGTTCAGCCGGTTGTTGTGGCACAGGCTAGTAATAAGCCTGCTATGTCTCCTAAGGCTTTGTTGAGGTTGAATAAGTTTACCATGCTCTTCACAGGTCAGTGATAGGCACGCTATGTCTTCTGAGGCTTTGTTGAGGTTGAATAAGTTTACCATGCTCTTCCTTGTTCATTTTAGTGGTGGATCTTCTGAGGACCCACAATATTATCTACACCGCTGCCACATGGTGCTGCAGAACATAGGTATAATTCAGAACAATGGGGTCGATTTTGCAGTGTTTCAGATGAGTGGTTCCGCCAACAGATAGTGGAGAGGTTACATGTTGACTAGACTAGCTGGTTCGCCTGCACTTACCAGGGATCCGTTTTCACTGCTATTTCTTGAGAAGTTAATCCATGTTACTCTGAGAGAGGATTACCGTAGACAGTTTGAGCGTCTTTAGTAGGGTAGTATGACTTTTACCCAGTACAATAGTCGATATGTGGACCTAGCTCTCCATGCCATTATCTTGCTCCCTTCTAAGAGGGTGAGAGTGAGGAGATTCATTGATGGACTCACTTTCACTATAAATCTACAGATGGCCAAGGAGACCGGAGATGATATTACTTTTTAGAGGGTTGTAGATATTGCTAAACAGATCGAGAAGATCCGTGCTCAGGAGAGGGGGTCGGTGTGGGATAAGAGGCCTCATCATTTCGGTAGTTTTAATGGTACATCAGATGGAGGTAGGGGTACTTTTGGTAGAGACTATCCTCCCAAGCCATTTCAGTCAGTGCTTCATGTATCTCATGGTGCTTCAGGGAGTCTTGGTCTTTATGTGCTTCATCCTGGGTAGCCAACCAACTGGGCACCATCAGCTCTATCAGTGCACCTCCGGTTCAGAGCTATCACCGTGGCTATCCGGCCCGTTTGGATCAGCTTCAGCTTCAGCAGCCACAATAGCAGGATGGGTGTTTTGAGTGTGGAGGTACTAGTCACATCTGGAGGTTCTGTCTGATATTGTTGAGCGGCATGTCACAACAGAGTTCTCGTGCCATGGTACTGGCATCAGTTGCTCTACCGCCCGCTCAACTAGTTAGAGGTAGGGATTAGGCAGCCAGAGGTGGAGGTCAGGGCCGTTATAAGTGGAGGTCATGGCCGTTATAAGTGGAGGTCAGGCCGTTAGAGGTGAACGCCAAATGGCTACAGGCCGTCCCGAAGACGTAGTTCAGAGTGGTGGGGCCCAACCCCGAGGTTATGCTTTCCCAGCTAGGCATGAGGCTGAGTCATCTGACGTTGTTATCACATATACTGTTTCACTTTGGCATAGAGATGCTTCAGTTCTATTTGATCTGGTCTCTACTTATTCCTTCGTGTTATCCTATTTTGCTTCATATCTGGTTGTGCCTCGTGATTCTTTGAGTGCTCATGTGTATGTGCCCACGCCTGTGAGAGATTCTATTATTTTAAATCGTGTATGTCGCTCATGCTTGATTACTATTAGAAGTCTTGAGACTAGCGTAGATCTCCTATTTGTTGATATGGTAGATTTTGATATTATCTTGGGCATGGCTTGTCTGTCACCTTATCATGCTATATTGGACTATCACGCCAAGACGGTGATCTTAGCGATGCCATGGTTTCCTCGATTAGAGTGGTGAGTGACTCCTGGCCATTCTACCAGCATGGTTACTTCTTATGTGAAGGCTCGACATATGGTAGAGAAGGGATGTCTAGCATATTTTGCCTATGTTTGCGATTGAGTGTGGCGGTTCCTTCCATGAATTAAGTACCAATTGTGAGTGAGTTTCCAGAGGTATTTCCTGCAGATTTGCCGGGGATGCCACCCGACAGAGATATTGACTTCTATATTGATTTGGATCCGGGCACTAAGCCCATTTCATTTCCACCATACTATATGGACCCCCCGGAGTTTAAGGAATGAAAGGACCAGTTGCAAGATTTGCTGGATAAGGGATCCATTAGAACTAGTGTCTAGCCTTGGGGTGCGCTGTTTTGTTCGTGATGAAGAAACACGGGTCCATGATAATGTGTATAGACTATCGGTAGTAAACAAAGTCACTACCAAGAACAAGTATCGATTGCCGAGGATTGATGACTTATTTGATTATCTTTAGGGTTTCAAGGTGTTTTTGAAGATTGATATGAGGTCTGGCTATCATCAGTTGAAGATTAGGGCATCCGGTGTCCCTAAGATGGCTTTTCGAACTCGGTATAGGCATTATAAGTTCCTAGTGATGTCATTTGGGTTGACAAATGCCCGAGAAACATTTATGGATTTGATGAACCGGATGTTCAAGCCCTATTTGGATTCTTTTGTGATTGTATTCATTGATGATATCTTGATCTACTCCCGCAGTCGAGGGGAGCATGAGCAAAATTTTCAGATTGTACTTCAGACTTTGATGGATAGTCATTTTCATGCCTAGCTTTCAAATTTTGAGTTTTGGCTAGACTTAGTCGCCTTTTTGGGGAATGTGGTATCGGTAGAGGGCATAAAAGTGGATCCTAAGAAGATTGAGGTAGTCCAGAATAGGCCTAGACCTACTTCAGCTATAGAGATCTGAAGTTTCCTGGGTTTGGCGGGTTAATATCGCCAGTTCCTGGAGGGGTTTTCATCCGTAGCAACCCCACTAATGAGATTGACCCAGAAGGGTGCCCCATTCAGATGGTCGGATGAGTGTGAGTTGAGCTTTCAGAAGCTCAAGACTGCTTTGACTATGATGCCAGTGTTGATGTTGCCCACATGTGCAGGATCCTACACGGTGTATTGTGATACATCTCGTATTGGGCTCGGTGCAGTATTGATGCAGGATGGCAGGGTGATTACATACGCGTCGTGACAGTTGAAGGTTCATGAGAAGAATTACCATGTTCGTGACTTAGAGTTGGCGGTCAGTGTTCATGCGCTGAAGATTTGGAGGCATTATCTTTACGACGTGTTGTGTGAGGTATTCAAGGATCATTGGAGTCTACAGTATGTTTTCAAGCAAAAGGATCTCAAGTTGAGGCAGAGGAGGTGGTTGGAGCTATTGAAAGACTATTATATCACCATTTTGTATCATCCTGGGAAGGCAAATGTGGTGGTCGATGCCTTGAGTAGAAAGTTTGTGAGTGTGGGTAGCCTTGCGTATATTCTAGTTGGTGAGAGGCCGCCTGTGCCAGATGTTCAGGCTTGCGCCAATCAGTTCGTGAGGTTAGATGTTTTTGAGCCTAGTTGTGTTTTAGATTGCACAGTCTCTCAGTCTTCCTTGTATGAGCGCATCAGAGAGCGTCAGTATGATGACCCATATTTTCTTGTCCTTAAAGACACGGTGTGGCACGATGGTGCCAACCAAGATACTTTTGGAGATTATGGGGTTTTGAGGATGTAGGGTTGTATTTGTGTGCCCAATATGGATGATCTTCGTGAGTTGATTCTTGAGAAGGCCCATAGTTCCCGATATTCTATTTATCCGGGTGCCGCCAATATGTATCAAGACTTGCGCTAGCATTACTGGTGGAGGAGGATGAAGAAAGGATATAGTTTCATATGTAGCTCGGTGTCTAAATTTTCAGCAAGTAAAGTACGATCATCAGAGGCCTGGTGGTTTTCTTCAGAGGCTAGAGATTCCCGAGTGGAAGTGGGAGCGTATCGCTATGGATTTTGTTGTTGGATTACCACAGACTCAGAATAAGTTTGACGTGGTATAGGTCATTGTGGACGGGTTGACTAAGTCGGCACATTTCATTCCAGTGACAGTTACCTATTCCTCAGAGCTGTTTGCTGAGATAAATATCTGCGAGATCGTCCGCCTTTACAGTGTGTCCAAGTCTATCATTTCTGATCGAGGTACGTAGTTCACCTCAAACTTTTGGAGGACCGTACAATATGAGTTAGGCACACAGGTTGAGTTGAGTACATCATTTCACCCCCAGACGAACGGACAGTCCAAGCACACTATTCACATATTGGAGGATATGCTTCGCGCTTGCGCTATGGATTTTGGGGGTTCATGGGATTAGTTCTTGCCGCTTGCAGAGTTTTCCTACAACAACAACTACTATTCGAGCATTCAGATGGCTCCCTATGAGGCATTATATGGGAGACAGTGTCATTTTCCATTTGGATGGTTTGAGCTACGAAAGGCTCGGTTGTTGGGTAACGATTTGGTTCAGTATGCCTTGGATAAGGTCAAGATTATTCAATATTGACTTTGCACTACTCAGTCCAGGAGGAAGAGTTATGTCGACCATAGAGTTCGTGATGTTGCATTCATGGTTGGAGAGAGGGTATTGCTCCAGGTTTCACCCATGAAAGGTGTGATAAGGTTCGGAAAGAAGGGCAAGTTGAGTCCTAGATATATGGACCCTTTGAGATTCTTGAGAGAGTGGGTGAGGTGGCCTATAGGCTGGCATTGCCACCTAGTTTATCTACGGTCCATCCATTTTTCCATGTATCCATGCTCTAGAAGTATCACGGTGATCTGTCCCATGTGTTGGAATTCAGCTCGGTCCAATTGGACAAGGATTTGACTTATGAGGTCTAAGAGATATCATTCAGTTGTGGAGAGGTCAACCAATCAAGGCACCCACGTGGGAGTTCGATTCAAACATGCATAGTTGATATCCACACCTTTTCACCAGTCCATGTAACATTCTATGTCTGTTCGAGGACAGACGTTTGTTTTTAGAGGTGGAGAATTTGATGACCTGAGAGGTCAACATTTTGTGTAAATGGACCCGAATCAGTGTTTTGACGGTCCCAGTGAGTCTGTATATTGATTTAGGACTTGGGTGTATGCCTGGAATCGAATTCAGAAGTCCCTAGCTTGATCCAACATAATTTGTTGAAAACTAGCAATTTAAAGGTTTAAAGAATTCTTAAGTTTGACTGTAGGTTGACTTTGTTGCTACCGGGTCCGTAACTTGGTATAGGTTCTTTTCACTATTTATGACTTGTCTGCAAAAATTTGGTGCAAAACGGAATTGATTCGACGTGATTCGGACGGACGGTTGTTAAATCAAAAGTTCTTAAGTTTGTTTAAAAATTTCATTTGTTTTGGTGTCTGATCCGTGGTTTTAGGTGTTATTTTGATGTTTTGATCGCGCGAGCAAGTTCTATGATGTTATTACACTGTTGTGCATGTTTGATTTGGAGCCCGAGTGGCTCGGGTGTGTTTCGAATAGGCTACGGAGTGATTTTTGGACTTAGGATATTGCTGGTTTTTGGAGTCTCCTGATGTCTGGTGTGTTCTTCATTGCGATCATGAAGATACTCTCACAATCGCGAAGAGTAGTATCGGTTGAAGAAGCTTTTCCTCCATGCGAATGCAAGGCTATGTACGCGAACACAAATCCATAGTGGAATCAGCATTCGCGAACGCGACCAGCACTACGCGAACGTGAAGAGTAAGGGGACTGGAAGGGGGATATGGATTTTTTCTACGCGAACGCGATGACCAGGGGGACACACCATCGCGAACGCGTGCATCCCCTCGTGAATGTGACCGCCTTTGGCTGCTGCAGCTTCCCAATCGCGTCTGGTGTCTCGCGAACACGATGAACACCTGACGCCAAGACTTTAAAATGTTCCAAACACGGGATTTCACCTTTTTCACCATCTTCTAATTAGAGCTCGGCTTAGAGGCGATTTTGAAGAGAAACTTCATCGCCATTTCATAGGTTAGTGTAGTTTAAATTGGTTTTTTCCATTTCCATCAACACCCATTAATTTATAGCCTTAATCTACGCTCTTTTATGGTAGAAATTAGGGATTTGGGAAGAATTGCGGGGTTTTGCAAAATTAAGATTTAGACCTCAAATTGAGGTCCGATTTCAAACTAATCACATAATCTGGCTCGGGGGTGAATGGGTAATTATTTTTTGTCCGAATCACGGGTTTTGACCAAGCGATCTCGGGGTTGACTTTTATTGACTTTTTGTGAAAAGTATAAAGATCTTAACTTTATGTATTGTAGTTGATTTTGTCTAGCATTGTTTGATGCTATTGAATCAATTTTGGTTAGATTCGATTGGTTTGAGGCAAATTTTAGAGGAAAGACGCCGGTTGAGCTTTGATTTGCTTGCAGAGCGAGGTAAATCTTGAGTCTAACCTTGATTTGAAGGAATTAGGAACACTTGAGCTTTGTGCTATGTAAATTACATGTGTACCAACGTATATGTGAGGTGACGAGTGTATATACTCCGTCAAAATACTTGTTTCTATGATTTCCCGTATTTCATTAATTATTTTATTTCATGTCTTAAATGTTACATATTTTAATTGCTTCCTATGCCTTAACTTTCTACTTGTCACTTATTATTGTCGTATTGAAATGTTTGTTCTTCCATGCTTCCATGATTAATTGCTACTTGCCTTAATTGTCCTACTTGTTCACTTTATTTGTCATATATTTGGCTTGTCTTGCTGATTTTGACAGGGTTCCTTGTTGCTTTTCCTTCATATTCTTTAGTCATAGAAATTCTTGTGAATTGATTTGTTGAATTGATTACATTTATTGATTTTTTTTATGGACCGAGCTGCATGCCGCAATAGGTGGAATAAGGGAGGATTGATATTGATATGTTGGGATCGGGTTGCACGCCGCAACAGATTTTTTATGTGATTTTGATATGGTGAAATAAGGGAGGATTATGATATTGATTCTGATTATATGGTGAGATCGGTTTGCGCGCCGCAATTGATCTTACGTGTTATCTTGATATTGATATGGTGAAATAAGGGAAGATTGTGTTTACACGGTGGGATTGGGTTACGTGCCGCAACGGATTGTGTGTTTTGTATTCATTGGTGTATTGTGTTAGCTTTCAGTATTTTCATACGAGATTCGGAGGACTAATAATTCTGGATTTACTGATTTCGAGGATTGAGTTTATTTTCATAAGTTAACTGTCGTACTTTTCCTGTGTTTCTTTTCATGTTATTATTGTTATACTGCGTATAAATTATTGTAAGTGACCCGCCTATGCCTCGTCACTATTTCGTTAAGGTTAGGCTCGACAATTACAAAGTACATGAGGTTGGTTGTACTCGTACTACACTCTGCACTTCTTGTGCAGAAGTTTGAGTCGGTCATAGCGGCGGTCAGTAGATTGCTCGGATTGATTTCCTGACGGAGACTTGAGGTACAGATGCTCGGCATTCGCAGCCCTGAAGTCCCCTTCTACTTTATTCTAGCTGTTTATTTCATTTCAGACAGTTATACTTTCGTTCGTGCACTTGTGACACCAGTTCTGGGATTGTATCTAGATATCATTGTTGTTATGATTTTCTCACTCTATTTCAGTTTATTTAGTTTCTTGGTTATTATTTAATTTGAATTGATTGATATGGCTAAAAACTATTCTAACATTGGCTTGCCTAGAAAATTAAATGTTAGGCGCTATCATGGTCTCGAGGGTGGGAATTCCGAGTCGTGACACAACTTCAATAACAAAGCTTGTTCAATCATCACAAAAGAAAAAGATTTCCCCTCCAGATCTTTTCTCTATCAATCGTCCGAAAATTAAATTTCTTAAGATTTTTGATAATTTGCGTTTGGAACCAGAAAATCAGTTAAGCAAAGAAATGTTAGTTCAATAAACAAAACATAAAATTATTTCGAGCCCACATGTTGCTTGTGTCACCTTAAGGAATATAATCCTGTCATGACCCTAAACTTAAATCTGTCGTGATGGCACCTATCGATGGTACTAGGCCAACCGACTTCCACAATACTTTGATAATTCATTCAAAGATATGGCCAAAAAGACTTTTTGTATAACAGAACTTATAAAAGAAAAAAGAGTTGAACTCAATATAGAAATGCGGAAAGAAAAGCCCCAAACATCGGGGTGTCACTGAGTCACTAGACTCTGATATAACTTGTCCGACAATACAAGACTAACATATTCTTGAAATCCAAACCACAACTAAAGGTAAGATAGAAAAGAAGAAAGCAAAGTTGTGAAACATCGGGCAGCTACCTCAATATCTCTAAAGATTAGCTACGAGGACTATCAGCATTCTCCGCGACCGACAACTCCTGGATTTACACACGAGGCGCAGGGGTAACGTGAGTACACAAACTCAGTAAGCAACAGAAGTAAATAAAGGCTGAGAAGTAGTCACGAGCTAGATGCAAGTACAATTCATTTCACAAAATTCAGTAAAGTGCGGCATGCTTTACATCCAGAGTTTAAGTCAAATCAACTTGTTTAAATCAAGTTCAAGTAAAGTCAACTAAAATTATCTTTCAACAATTCTCAATCAAGGACGCAAAGCAACTATGTGCATAATTAATGAAATCATATACCGCCCCTCGGGCAAACATCACTCAGTTCTCCCAATCACTCCAACTTCAAAATCACGCATGCCTCACATTCGTCAGCACTCGGCACTCGCACTCAGTAGGTACCCGCGCTCATTGGGGGTGTGTACAGACTTTGGAGGGACTCCTTCAGCCCAAGCGCTATATCAATGCCAATCATGGCACAATCGATCAACCAAGCCACGACGTGCAGCTCGATCCCATAAATATCCTCACAAATCAGGCCCTCGACCTTACTCAGTAATTAATCTCTCCAGTCTCTCGGGCTCTCAGAAATCAAAATAATCATCCCAAACAACATTGACATGATGCATCAAATAGAGTAACAGAGACTAGCTTTGAAGTAAGTATGCATGAACATGACTGAGTACGGAACATCAACGAGGACAGTGAGATGACAGCAAGAAACGACCTCTAAGGGTCCCAACAATACCGGCATAAAGCTTAAACATGGTATCTAGCATGATTTACAGTTAATCTTTCGATAACACATGGGGAGAATATAGCTAACAACATGTTGTTCAACTTTACAGTTTCTACGGGATGGACCAAGTGACAATCCCTATCGGTGCACGCCCACACGCCGGTCACCTAGCATATGCGTCACCTCCAAATAGTCACATGACACAAAAATCTAGGGTTTCATACCCTCAAGACAAGATTTACAACTGTTACTCACTTCAATCCAAGCAAATTCCTACTTCGCAATGCCCTTGCCTCTCGATCCAGCCTCCAAACGTCCCAAATCTAGCCAGCCAACATCTCAGAATCCGACAAAAGTCACAAAACCCGAAAGTCCATTCATCCACAAGTCTAACCATACCAAATTTACTAAAATCCGACAACAAAATTGCCTACAAAACCTCACAATTCCATCTCAAGAACTCTTCCACATTTCCCCCAATTTTAAACCCAAATCATAATTTAGAGGATAAAAATCAATATATAATCATGGAGTTTAACCAAAATCAAGTGAAAAACACTTACCCCAATCAACTCCACGAAAATCCCTTTAATAATCGCCTAAATCCGTGATCTCTAGCTCAAAATATGAGAAATGAGCTCAAACCCTCGTTTTTTAATTTAACATTGTCTGCCCAGATTTCATTCTTCGTGAACGCAGAAGTACCCTCACGTTCGCGAAGCAAAAACTGCCTCAGACCAGAAAAGCCTTCTACGCAAAAGCCATCTACAACTCGCGAACGAGAACCTTTACTGAACCTTCATCGCGAATGCATAGACCAAATGAATAGGGTCCCCAACTGCCTCTTCTCTTCTTCGCGAACGCGATACTCATCTTGTGTCTGCGATGCACTCTACTCCTAAACCTTCGTGAACGCGTCCCTTACTTCGCGAATGTAAAGAACAATTCTTTCTCAATCTCTAGATACTCTTCGGGAACGCGAGACCCACCTAACGATCGCGTAAGAAGAAACCATCAACAACAAAAACCAGTAGATCAACTATCTTTCAAAGGCCACAGAAACTCACCCGAGACCCTTGGGGCCTCAACCAAACATTCTAACACTAATAACCCGATACGAACTTAGTCGAACCTTCGAATAACTCAAAACAACATCAAAACATTAAATTACACTCGGATTCAAGCCTAAGTACTTCTAAACTTCCAACTTTCAGAAATGGTGCCGAAACCCATCAAACCACATCCAAATGACCCCAAATATTACACACTTGTCAACAATGACACCACGAACCTACTCAAACTTCCGGAATTCCCTTTCGACCCCGATATCAAAATTTTCACTACCGACCAAAATTGCAAAATTTCCAACTTTTGCCAATTCAAGCCTAATTCTACTACGGACCTCCAAATCACATTCCGGACTAGACCCTAATCCAAAATCGCCTAACGGAGCTAACAAAACCATCAAAATTCAAATCTACGATCGTTTACCCATAAGTCAACATCTGGTTTACTTTTTTAACTTAAGCTTCTAATAAAGAGACTAAGTGTCTCAATTCACTCAGCAACAACTCGGGACCTAAACCAAAAACCAACTAACGTGGTATATCATAATATATCTGAAGAACACAAAAAGAAGAATTAATTTGGGAAACAGGGCTATAACTCTCGAAATGACCGGCCGGGTCATTACATCATCCCCTTCTTAAACAAACGTTCGTCCTCGAAAGGGTGTAGAAGCATACCTGGAGTCTCAAATAGGTTTGGATATCTACTCTGCATCTCCCACTTGGTCTCCTAGGTGTCCTCCTCCACAGCCTGACCTCTCCACTGCACCTTCACTAAAGCTATATTGTTTAACCTCAACCTTTGGACATGTCGATCCAAAATGGCTACCGGCTCCACATCATAAGTCATATCACCATCCAGTTGAACCATGTTGAAGTCCAAAACATTGGATGAATCGCTAATATACTTCCAGAGCATAGAAACATGAAACACTGGATGCACACTCGACAAGCTGGGTGGCAAGGCAAGCTTATAAGCCACCTCCCCTATCCTCTGAAGCACCTCAAAATGCCTTATGAACCGGGGGTTCAACTTGCCCCTCTTCCCAAACCTCATAACACCCTTCATGGGTGATACATTCAGCAAAACCTTCTCCCTAACCATGAAAGACACGTCGCAGACCTTCCTTCCCATACAACTCTTCTACCTAGACTACGCCGTGCGAAGCTGCTCCTAAATCAATTTCACCTTGTCTAAAGCATGCTGGACCACGTCTGTACCCAAGAGCCTAGCCTCGCCCGGATCAAACCATCCTACTGGAGATCTACACATACTCCTATACAAAGCCTCGTACGGAGCCATCTGAATGCTCGACTGATAACTATTTTTATATGCAAACTCCACGAGTGGCAGAAACTGGTCCCACGAACCCCCAAAGTTAATGACACACACGCGTAACATGTCCTCCAATATCTGGATAGTGAGCTCGGACTGTCTTCTTGTCTGAGGGTGAAAGGTTGTGCTCAACTCGACCTGAGTACCCAACTCTCGCTCCACGGCCCTCCAAAACTACAATGTAAACTGAATGCCCCTATCTGAGATGACAGAAACTAAGACACCATACAGGCGAACAATCTCCCCGGTGTAAATCTCAGCCAAATGATGTGAAGAGTAAGTCGTACCAACTAGAATAAAGCGTGCAACCTTGTTCATCCGATCCACAATCACCCAAATAGCATCGAACTTCCTTAAAGTCTGTGGGAGACCAACTATGAAATCCATGGTGATCCGCTGCCACTTCGACTCTGGGATCTCTAACCTCTAAAGTAAACCACCCGGTCTCTGATGTGCATACTTAACCTGCTGACAATTGAGACACCGAACCACAAACCCAACTATTTCCTTCTTCATCCGCCTCCACCAATAGTGGTGTCTCAAAGCCCGGTATATCTTCGCGGCACCCGGATGGATTGAATACCGCGAGTTGTGGGCCTCTTCGAGAATCAACTCCCGAAGCCCATCCATATTAGGCACACATATCCGGCCATGCATTCTCAACACGCCATCATAATCAATAGTCACATCTTTGGCATTACTTCCGTAAACCATGTCCTGAAGAATGAGCAGATGGGGGCAATCATACTGACGCTCCCTAATACAGTCATAAAGAGAAGACCTGGAGACCACGCAAGCCAATACCCAAGCTGGCTCCGAAATATCGAATCTGACAAGCTGACTAGATAAGGCCTGAACATCCAATGCCAAAGGTCTCTCTGCTGCCGGAAGATACGGTAAACTCCCTAAACTCTCTGTCTGGCGACTCAAGGCCTCGTCCACCACATTGGCCTTCCCCGGATGGTACAAAATAGTGATATCATAGTCTTTATGAAGCTCCAACCATCTCCACTAATGAAAATTAAGATCCTTCTACTTGAACAGATGCTGCAAACTCCGGTGATCAGTATAGATCTCACAATGAACCCCGTACAAATAGTGTCGCCAGATCATCAAGGCGTGAACAATAACTACTAACTCAAGATCATGTACAGGATAGTTCTTCTCATGAATCTTCAACTAGCACAAGGCATAGGCAATCACCCTACCCCCTGCATCAGAACACATCCAATGCCTATCATCGATGCATCACAACACACGGTGTAAGAACCTGAAGATAATGGCAGAACTAGCACTGGAGTTGTGGTCAAAGTAGTCTTGAGCTTCTGAAAGCTCTCCTCACACTCATCCGACCACCTAAATGGAGCACCATTTTGGGTAAATTTGGTCAAGGGCGATACAATATATGAAACTCCCTTCACAAAGTAACGGTAATAGCATGCCAAATTAAGAAAGCTCCTAATCTCCGTGGCTGAGGACAGTCTAGGCCAACTATGCACCGCCTCTATCTTCTTTGGATCCACCCGAATACCCTCATTGGACACCACATTCCCCAAAAATGCTACTGAACCAAGCCAAAACTCACGCTTGGAGAACTTTGCATAAAGCTTCGCCTTCCTCAATATCTGTAATACAATCCTCAGGTGCTGAGCATGCTCCTACTAGCTACGAGAGTACATCAGGATATCATCAATAATAAATAAAGAATGAATCCAAATTGGGCTGGAATACACTATTCATCAAATGCATAAACGTTGTTGGGGCATTGGTCAGCCTAAAAGACATCATTAAGAACTCATAATGGCCATATCAGGTCCTGAAAGTTGTCTTAAGAATATCTGAATCTCGAATCTTCAGCTTGTGATATTCGGACCTCAAATCAATCTTGGAGAACACCTTTGCCCCCTGAATCTAGTCAACTAGATCATCAATACGAGGAAAAGGATATTTGTTCTTGACTGTGACCTTGTTCAACTGCTTGTAATCAATGCACATTCTCATGGAACCATCCTTCTTCTTCACAAATAGAACCGGTGCACCCTAAGGTAACTCGCTGGGCCTAATAAACCCCTTATCAAGGAGTTATTGAAGTTGTTCTTTCAACTTCTTCAACTCCGCCGGTTCCATACGATACGGTGGAATAGAGATGGGCTGAGTGTCCGGCACCAAATTAATACCAAAGTTAATATCCCTGTCATGCGGCATGCCCGACAGGTCTGCAGGGAACACATCCGGAATCACGTACCACCGGTACCAAATCAATGGCAGGAGTGTCTGCACTAACATCCCTCACAAAATCCAAATAGGATAGACAACCCTTCTCAACCATACGCTGAGCCTTAAAATATGAAATCACCGTACTAGGTACATAGTCTATAGAATCATTGTACTCAACGCTCGGCAACCCCAGAATCGCCAACATCACGGTCTTAGTGTGACAATCTAGAACATCGTGACATGGAGAAAACCAATCCATACCCAATATCACATCAAAATCAACCATATTTAGCAGCAAAAGGTCCACTCGAGTCTCTAGACCCCCAATAGATACCACACATGAGCGATATACGCTGTCCACAACAATAGTATCGCCCACATGAGTAGATACATGAACAGATGAGACTAGAGAATCACAGGGCATATAAAAAAATGAGTGAAATACGAGGAGACATATAAATAAGTGGAACCAGGGTCAAATAATACTGAGGCATCTCGGTGGCAAACTGAAATAATACATGCAATCACAGAATCTTAAGCAATGGCATCTGGTCTGGCAGGGAGTGCATAGAAACGGGCCTAACTGCCACCTGATCGGCCTCCCTCTCTAGGACGACTGCTATCTGACTGACCTCCACCCCGAGCTGGTAGGGAGGGTGATGAAGTAACTAGTGCTGAAGTCGAAGGATGACTCCTTTGCTGAGATGAACATCTATGATGATGAAGACACTACCTCCACACATGCCCAGACTCCCCACACTCAAAACAACTCCCTGGTGCTGGTGACGGGGACTAAAGGGAGCCCCGAGCACCGGGATAACTGGTAGAAGAACTTGGCATAAAGGAAACCTGAACGGATGGATCACAAGATGAACTCTGGGCTGGGAAGGCATTGAGTGATGAGTGGCCCTGATGAGAACTGTGAGAACCATGGCCCGATGATGCACCACGGTGACCTGGGCGGGATAAGGAGTACCATTAAATCCACCCTGTCCCTGAGGCCTCTTGTCCTCCCTCTTCAACCCTCTCCTGACAGCGAACCATCACAATCTGCCTAGAAATGTTGAAAACCTCATCAAAAGTAGCATCAGACACTCTTTCTGTCATAAGCAATCATAGCTGAAAAGTGAGGCCATATATAAATCTCCTGATCCTCTCCCTGTCTGTGGGAACCAAACAGATAGCATGACGGGCCAACTCCGAGAATCGCATATCATAGTGCGGCATAGACATATCACCCTGATGAAGCTGCTCAAACTGCCCTTGCAACTCCTCTCTGCAAGACTGAGGCACGAACTTCTCCAAAAAGATGACGGAGAACTGATGCCAAGTAAGGGGTGTTGCATCGACCGGACTACACCTCTCTTAAGCCTCCCACCAACTGAATGCATCCCCAGAGAACTGGAAAGTAGTGAACGAGGCCCCAGCGGTCTCCAGAATACCTGCTGTACGGAGTATTCTCTGACACTTGTCCAAGAAACCCTGTGCATCTTCACCCTCTACACCACTAAAAGATGGAGGGTGGAGTCTCCCATACCTCTCCAATCTATGGTGATCATCCTCAGGCATAGCAGGAACAACATAGTCTTGAGCAGCTACAACTGGCTGAGCTGGTGGCACCCCCGGCATCTGGAGTCCCTAAACAACCTACTCGGATGTGCGAGCGACGGGAGTCTGAGTGCCTCCCCCGGCCTGAGAAGTGGTTGTGGCCATCGAAATAGAGACCACCTAAGCAAGGCCGATACACACTTTCAGAATCTAAGATAGATCCTTATGAAGGCCAGGAATCACAATAGGTACAGGTAGTGCCTGAGCTGGCCCCGGTGGGGCATCCATAACTGGGACCTGGTCCTGAATTGGGGTAACTAGTAGATCTGCAGGTGTTGCCCCCGCTACTGTGCGAGCTGCACCTCTGCCCATACCAAAACTATTACTGCGGCCTCGGCCTCTCGCGGCCCTGGCTGGTGGTACTGGAGGCTGGCCTTCCTATCCGATAATGTGCGTCCTCATCATCTATGAGAGAATGAAACGATAGAAGTTTAGTTACTAGAATCAACAGATTCGCACGACAAGAATTTAAGAATGTGGAATTTCCTAAAGGTTCTACAGCCTCTCGAAGATAAATATATACTTATCCATACTGATCCGCAAGATTCTACTAAACCCGCTTATGACTCGTGAGACCTATGTAACCTAGGTTCTAGTACCAACTTGTCACGACCCTAAACTCAAATCTGTGGTGATGACGCCTATCGATGGTACTAGGAAAGCCGACTTCCGCAATACTTCGATAATTCATTCAAAGATATGCCAAAAAGACTTTTTGTATAAAAGAACTCATAAAAGAAACAAGAGTTGAACTCAATATAGAAATGCGGAAAGAAAAGCCCAAACATCGGGGTGTCACTGATTCACGAGCATTTGATATAACTGATCTGACAATACAAGACTAACATAGTCTGGAAATCCAAAATACAACTAAAGGAAAGATAGAGAAGAAGAAAGGAAGGTTGTGAAACGCCGGGCAGCTACCTCGCTATCTCCAAAGATAAGCTACAAGGACTATCAGCACTCTTCGCGACTGAAAACTCCTGAATCTGCATACGAGGTGCAGGGAGTAACGTGAGTACACCAACTCAGTAAGTAACAAAATTAAATGAAGTCTAAGAAGTGGTGACGAGCTATATGCAAGTACAATTCATTTCACAAAAATTCAGTAAAGTGCGGCATGCTTTACATCCAGAGTTTAAGTCAAATCAACTTGTTTAAATCAAGTTCAAGTAAAGTCAACTAAAAATATCTTTCAACAATTCTCAATCAAGGACTCAAAGCAACTATATGTATAATTAATGAAATCATATACCGCCTCTCGGGAAATCATCACTCAGTTCTCCCAATCACTCCAACCTTACAATCACGCATGCCTCACATTCGCTCAGCACTCGGCACTCGCACTCAGTAGGTACCTTCACTCACTAGGGGTGTGTACAGACTTCGGAGGGGCTCCTTCAACCCAAATGCTATATCAAGGCCAATCATGGAAGAATCGATGAAACAAGATGCGGCATGCATCTCGATAACATAAATGTCCTCAAATATCATGCCCTCGGTCTCACTCAGTCATCAATCTCTCTAGTCTCTCGGGCTCTCAGAAATCAAAATAATCAGCCCAAACAACATTGACATGATGCATCAAATAGAGTAACAGAGACTGAGCTATGAAATAAGAATGCATGAACATGACCGAGTATGGAACATCAACGAGGACATTGAGATGACAGCAATAAACGACCTCTAAGGGTCCCAATAATACCGGCATAAAGCATAAACATGGTATCTAGCATGATTTACTATCCAATATTTCTATAACACATAGGGAGCATAGAGCTAACAACGGGTTGTTCAACTTTACAGTTTCTACGAGACGGACCAAGTCACAATCCCTATCGGTGCACGCCCACGCGCCCGTCACCTAGCATGTGCATCACCTCCAAATAGTCACATGACACAAAAATCCAGGGTTTCATACCCTCAGGACCAGATTTACAACCGTTACTTACCTCAATCCGAGAAAACTCCTACTTCGCAATATCTTTCCTCTCAATCCGGCCTCCAAACGTCCCGAATCTTGCCACAAGTAATACAACACAATCAATAAAGTATAAAGAGATCAATTCCACAAGAAAACTACTAAATTAGACTCAAAACACAAAATCTACTCAGGCCCCTCCCCCTCCCCCTCCCCCTCCCCCTCCCCCTCCCCCTTCCCCCTCCTCCCGGCCCTCATCTCGTAATCCGACAAAAGTCACAAAACTCGAAAGGCCATTCATCCATGAGTCTAACCACACTAAATTTACTAAAATCCGACAAAAAAATCGCCTTCAAAACCTCATAATTCCATCTCAAGAACTCTTCCACCTTTCCCCCAATTTTCATCCCAAATCACAATTTAGATGACAAAAATCAAGATGTAAGCATGGAATTTAACCAAAATCAAGTGATAAATCCGTGATCTCTAGCTCAAAATATGAGAAATGGGCTCAAACCCTCGATTTTGAATTTAACATTGTCTGCCCAGAATTTACCACGCGAGAAATCCCTTTTATCCGAATGCGATCTACAACTCGCGAACGTGAATCTTTACTGAACCTTCCCATTGCGAGCGCGACCTCACCCCCCGCGAACACGTAGACCAAATGAATAGGGTCCCCAACTGCCTCTTCTCTTCTCCGCAAACGCGATACTCATCTCGCGTCCGCGATGCACTCTACTCCTAAACCTTCGCGAACGCGTCCCTTACTTCTCGAATGTGAAGAACAATTCTTCCTCAATCTCTAGATACTCTTCGCGAACGCGAGACCAGCCTCGTGATCGCATAAGAAGAAACCAACAACAACATAAACCAGGATTTAAGCTATCTCTCAAAGGTCATAATTGATCTGTTAATCACCCGAGACCCACGAGGCCTCAACCAAATATGCTAACAAGTCTGTGGTACCCTAGCTTTTAGTTATGTGGTCCGCGAGAGGGTATGCGGCCGCGTTTATTTTTTTTATGGTCCGTGGTACCCTAGATTTTAATTATTGAGAAAAGATAGGATTTCATGACTGCGGTTACTTTTACACGGTCCGTGATTGGTCCTTCGCGGCCGCGTTAAAGTTTTCACGATACGTGCTTTTGAACTTCAGAGAATCTATTAATTGCTTTTGCGGCCGCATTCATTTTTTTGCGGCCGCATCTAATTTTTCACGGTCCGTGTTTATCCAAGATCAGAGAGTCAGTAGTCTGAACCTCTCCTCTTTGCGTCCGCGTTCACTTTTGTACGGTCCTTGAAGGGCATTCTGCGGCCGCATCTACTTTTTCACGGTCTGCGATGCCCTGTTTTGCGAAGCACTGCTGTTCATTTCATCTGTCCTGCTTTAAGGCATGATTGAACCCCAGTTCTAATTGTCGTTCACTACTTATGTGTTGCATAAAATGGTGCGATCTCGTGGAGGATTAGACAAATTAAAAGGGAGGGCAGAATTCTCCTGAGGCTGGGGCAAAGGAAAGTAGGCTTTACCCTTAGCAGCTCAAATAATTATAAGCAAAAAGGCGACCCTCACTAGACCTCCTGCAAAATCATCAGAGACAAGCGAATATCTCTCATCCCGAGATATTTCTGAGGGGGAATCTACACAACCTCAACAAGAGGCCCAATCACAACCTTTCCGCCTAGTCAATGAACCTACATCCTCTGCTGAGTCGTCTGATGGCTCAAAGGGAGGTAGTGAGGCATCGGAGCCATCTTCCCCACCTGCTGCAACTCCGGCCTCAACAGCTGCCTCTATTAATGTTGATAATGATGACAAGATCTCAGATGACTAGAGAGGTGGTGATACCGATGTGGGTGGCCTTACTAGATCAAGAAAGCCCGAGGTGTGGGCTGACAGGTTCGTGAGTGAGAAGGCCTACTTGAAATTCCGGGTATGGTGGCCCCAAAAGTCGCCCACCCTTGAGCTACAATTCATAAAAAGAGATCTCCTACCTCACAATCCAAATGTCAAGAGACAGTTTGAGGAGAGAAAATGATGTAAATACTTTACCAGCAAGATTGTGGATGCAAATGAGTACCTTATCAAGGAGTTCTACGCAAATGTTGTCCACGTCAAAAAGGGCACCAATGTGACAAAGGTACGAAACCTGAAGACCCGGTTTGATGGAAATACTTTGAACACATATGCCGGTTTCAAGGATGTGGAAGCAATACAGTATTTGGAGAAGATGGACCTAGATGAAGCAGCCCGTCCTTGGCTAGCGGAAGTAATATACATCCCAAGGACAACACTAGCTCGGCTCACAGTTGGAGTCTTAATCGCCAGAAACACCCTCAGCTTTGAAGCCAAAGGGTGGTGCACATTTGTATGCAGCCGGCTTGATCCTTGCCAGCATGATAATGTCATCCCACTCTCCTGGGTGATACTAATAGCTTCCAACATGGTGGGGTATCCCATCAATGTGGTGAACCTCATGTCCTACCACATCTCTAAAGCAACCGGAAAAGAAGAAAGGTCCTACCTCTACCCCAACTTCATCACTATGTATCTCGAGCACCAAAGGGTAGAGGGGAGGCATTATGATACGTAGGTGAAGCTGAAGAAACCTTTCTCCTGGTATAGCATCCAAGGACCGGACAACCCTAAAGAAAAGGGTAAAGCCACTACCTCCACTGGCCAGTCTAAGGAGCCAAGGGTAGTGGCAACCAGGTCAGAGCCTTCCACTGCAGAGGGACCTTCATCTGCCATGCCTCCTCTTTTATCTAGGAAGGACATCGTTGTATCACTATCTGTGCTCTTATCTTCTACTTACCCTCAAACTTCATTGCGGGTTTCTCAAACCATATCCAGCATCAACAATTGGATGCAGGAAGCGACATCAAAGCTGTCTGTCTTATCCAGTGCAGTAGTAGCACACTCAGCCCCAGCACAGCTTCAGGTACATTCATTAGTGGAGGATTCATTGAAGGAGCTTCTGGACAACCAGAAGAAGCTCTTGGATAACCAAAAAAAGATCTTGGAGACTTTGGATGCTCATGGAAAGGTGATCAAGGTTCTGGGAAAGCAGGTCAAGAAGATGAGAAAGACTCAGGCCTCAAAAGAGTCTGTGGAGAAACTGAAGAGGGAGGTAGAGAAGTTCACTTCTGCTGGAGATATCCCACTGGATTTTCTTATGGAGGA
The DNA here is from genome assembly GCA_005239505.1 of Nicotiana paniculata. NCBI lineage: Eukaryota > Viridiplantae > Streptophyta > Magnoliopsida > Solanales > Solanaceae > Nicotiana > Nicotiana paniculata. Next base: position 69,344 of record MDKI01080919.1, read on the forward strand.
GGCTTCCCCAGCAGCACAGTCAGCAGAGCGTGAGGCATCAGATGCAGCAGATGGCCAGTTTGAGGAGTCGGCTGCTACTTCACATATTGCTGAGGAGATGATCCAAATGCTCTGCAACCCCGTGCTTCCCTAGTATGAGGATGTTTTCTTTGCTCTCTAACCCTTCCCTGATCTTATTTTGATATTAGCATTGAGGACAATGCTATTTTTTATTTGGTGGGCTACTCATTTTGATTTGATGACATTGTTATGTAATAACTATGATACTATTTTTATTTATCTTTATTTATTGTTATTTTTCACTTTTGGTATGTATATAACTTTATCATTCGATGTATTTATTCATCTCCATTTTGTATATATTCGTTTCACTCCATTATTGTACATATTCATTTTACTTTTCGTAGTTTACTTCATAACTTCTTTCATATCTTTTCCTTAATAGCTAGCTTCTTATTTCCTTTAGTAGCTTTTTTTTATATTTTTGTGTGAACAATAAGCCTTTGGTTTTCTTAATGTCACAGTTCTTTCCAAATGTGGATGTTGTGTGAACCGGGTGGCTCTTCCCAATGATGGATGGTGTAACAACCTTCTTAAGGGACTGAGTCCGTTTTCATTTTGCTTTGATATGTAGTAGTAATGAATAAAAGTGTCTCAAGCGGGCTTCACTTGGCACTAACACATTTACCTTCGACCTCATGGTTAAATACAAGTTGATTGACAAAGAATAACTCTAGTTGTGACCTTGAGACTCTTGAGTTGACTAAAACAATCATCGAGTGGTTTCCTTGAGCCATTTGTGATTTTTAGTCTTATCTAGGGTTGTTGTGGGCCCTCGACTCTTTACTCTTTAACAATCCATCAGCTTGAGAGGTGAGGCATTGAATTTCAAGTCCAAGTAATGTGCCAATAAGTCTAGAACTTGCCCCGAATGTTTGTTTAGGAAAAATTCTAAGTGTAGCTCCACTTGAGAAATGATTGTAGGCTCTCCTTGGTTCAATTTGGACTTTGAAAGCTTCCATAGCCTACCAATATGATATCCCTAGTCAACCCCTTTGAGACTAAGCCTTTTTCATTCAATAGCCACATTATAAGCCTTTATCCGTTTTATAATGACCCTCTCTTGGCACCCAATCTTTCCTAAGCATTCATGATGAACAATTGGAAAAAATAAGTTTGGGGGAGAGACGAGAAATTCAAAGGGATAAAAGGTTCAAGGAAGAAAAAGAATTGATGAAAAGCAAAGGCAAACAAAAGGAACAAAAGTCAAAAAGACATATGTCAAAAAGAAAGTGAAGGTTGAAGCGATTCAGAGAACAAAATGATGAAAGACATGGAATGATGAGAAAAGGAGAAAAATGGTTGTCATGAATAAGAAAGAGTGACAGTGTGTCTCTCTAGTTCCCCTTAGAAGAAGAAAATGACTCCAAAAAAGAGTCAAGAAAGTATGAGCCGAATTGAGAAAATGGAGTGCTTAAGAAAGATGAAACCATCATAGTTCATTATGCCCTTCCTTGATCCAAAAGCCTTCATTAAAACCCCGCTAAGGCCCTATATGATTTCAAGTTGAGTGAACTTACATTAGTGGTGATCTACATAAGGGGAAATCCTATGATACTTAGAGCCAGACTTGTGGCATTCTTTTGAGAGTGATGAGCGCACTTCTTCACAATCCTTTTTTTGAGTGTTACATTCTAAAAAGTGAGATTTACTCAGGGAAAGTAGAGGAGGAGGAGTTTGGGATCCACAATGACCTACGAGAGAGAGCGAGCTTCCTTAATGAATTTAGTCAATTCTTAATGCTCTAGTGTCACATAAGAACTATGGAACTCAAAAGGTCGTAACATGATGTTGTTGATAATTCATTTGTTTAAGGTAAGTGTTAGCCCCAATTGATGCTTGATGGAGTCACCTTAGGCTAGCTGAATTGTCCTTTTCTTTTTCTTGTGGAGGCGGGAATTACCTTATTTGCTTGAGGACAAGCAAAAGCTTAAGTTTGGGGGGGGTTGATAAGTAGGGATTTTAGCCTATTATTTACTCTCTTATACTTGTGTTTTGGGCCAAAAATGTGTGAAGGTATTCTCGGAAACTAACTTAATATGCTTGCTTGCAGGGATTGTTAAAAATGAGCCAAAGGATCCATAATCAACTCCTAAAGGAGTCAAAACTTGAACAAAAACCAGGATTGGTCCAAGAGGTGTGGGATGTGGACCGCGATAGATAAGTGCAGACGCGAAAGAATCAACGCGGATGAAGATATTATTTCGAGGTCTGCAAAATGAAGAATCAGAGAGATGGTTTTTGGGCACAAATATGAACGCGGACCGCGTCAGAAAGAGGTGATCGCGAAAGTAATTTAACGGCCGAGATTGGAATTCTGCGGACCGCGGTTGCTAAGGTTTAGAGAGTGCATAATTCAAGCAAAAATGAGAAGGGCGGTCCGCGTCAAAATTACGCGGCCGTGGAAGTCTCTCACGCGGATTCAGCGGAAATTATGCAGTCCACGAAATAATGTTCAACGCAGACCCAGATGTGAAGAAACACAGACCGCGATCAGAATTAAGCGGTCGCGAAAGAAAGAGTGCGGCATCGGTCATAATTACGCTGCCGAGAAACCTCCGCATGGGTATTTTTATCCGAAAATTTCAAGATTATGCTGTCCCTTTTGGGAAATGTTTTACAAGATTTACCTTATAAGATTAGATTTTAATCTTTTAATTTAGTTTATGGATTTTATCTTCTCTTTATCTTTGATTTCTGCTATTTCTATGAGTAGCTAGTCCCATATCTAGGGTTGTGATTCAACCCTAGTATGGGTATCTAATGGGTACTAAATTAGGGCTTGAATGTTTATGGGTTAGTGATATTTAGCCTAGTTCTTGCTAGAATTGAAGAATTAGTGGTTGAAAACATTGATGCATGCCTTTATTACTTGGTCTCTTATTGAGAAAGAGGGACTAAGTCTAGGAAAACTAGACTTACAAGAAATTGGGGTTAACTCAAAAAATTGATAGTGTCACGCCCCAAAAACGAGGGGCACGACCGGCGCTCAACCGGGTAAACCCGACAGAGCAAGCCTGTTAGATTTCATTCTACCCAAATTCATCTTTGAATAAGGAGGAGATGTACTCCATTAATCATACTCTGAAAATACTTCATTAACAACTTCCATTTTGTATCCATTAGCAGTTTCAACTATAATATCCAAAATATTACAATATTTATAGATATGATGAAAAACATGTTTACCAAATACCAATATTTCTAATTCAATTCCCAATATTAAACGCCACCCAAAACCTGTCTACGGAGCCTCTAAATATAACTGAAGAGTAATATAGAAATGCCGGAAACAAGGTTCCGGCTATACCTCAAAGTACAAAGTACATGATAAACAAATGGCACAGGACCCCGAAATGAAGTGGATTCACCAAGTCGGTTGAAAAGAGGATGTGCCACTAGCTGCGACCAACACTGTCTGCAATAGAACCACCTACATCCGTTTAAGGATGAAGCGCCCCCGGCAAAAGGGATGTTAGTACTGTCGAATAGTACTAGCATGCATAACTAAACATCATCACATTAGAACTATCAATAATACAAGAAGAAATAATCATGAATTTAATGAAACCTTAGACAACACCACATTATCAAATTAAGGATCACATAAGCTTTCAAGTGAAATTGCTATAACATTAGACTGGATATTATTAGGACTAACACCTCATTATTCACAATACCACCGTACTCTTATACGGAGTTCGATCACGACCCAATCGGCTAGGTCATCTCCCTTTGAGACATTTTTCCACAATATCGATTCCTGTTTCAATTCTGGTGTCAATTTCCAGCACAATACAACCATGTGTGCGGCATGGCGTCCGATCACGGCCTGATCAGCTAGGCCGTCTCACTCAAGACATACCATTTTCCATCAATCATCTCATTCCATATTTCCCTCACATATTTCAATATCTTCGGCACTAGTAGCCACAATTGTTATATCACAATTGTTCCAGTTTGAGGTATATTGGTGGATCAGTTATGACGTGCAGAGATGGAGTCTGGGAATGACTCGAGTAATGGAAATTTCTTCGATATAGGTCGTAATGCACTCTATTGGGTAATTTGGTTCTATTGATTGATTTAGTGGAAATTGTAAAAGGTGTAGTGTGTGCAGTGTATGGATTTTCTTGTGGCTTCAAGTTAGTGGATTAATTTCCTAGTATGTTAGTGTGCAAACGGGTCTGGTCGATTCTGTCTAATTGGTTAGTGTAATTGAGATTTTCATTGGAGGGTGTCAAGACTTATGGCATTTCTACATTATCATGGATTCTACATATCAATAGCAGGAAAGTGGAGGTAAGGACTTTAAATTGGCAGGAAGTCTCTTCAGGGTAAATATTTTGAATGTTTTACTTTTAGGGATATTTGAGAGGGTATTCAGCGGCTTACGAGCTTTAGAAGATACGATTTTATTCTTGGGAATTGTGTAGTGAGTCTGGGTTGAGAATTATGGTATTACGACAAGGAGAAGTATCAATTTGAAGGTAAGTCAGAAGAAACTTGGGTAAATAGGACAACTTGGTAGTAGGTCGGATCGGCATGGTAATAGATACGATCAGTTCTTTGGGTTTTCATGAGGTAATGAGTTTTTACAGGTGTTTCTTAGCAATGCTCTGGGGTTTTGGTGAACTGCGTAGCTTGGTTGAGTAGAAGGATTCAGTCCTGACGGTTTGGTGTTGTGCAAATGGGATTCGGATAGTTCCTGGTGGTTTCCACCATGGTTAAAGATGCATATTTTCCTCTGGTGTGAGATGCAGGTGATGTATAGTGGTTTTGCTTCTAAATGGGATCAAATGGAAGTTCTTGGCTAGTTGGGTACATAGTTGCTTGTTGCTCAGAAGGGACCATGAAGTTCCCGTATTTTTCCTAGGATGGTATGGCATATGCGGTATGTTGGGTAGAGTTGAGATTTGCATATGTGAGGTCACAGTTCAGTTCTGGAAGGAAGGTCAAAACAAAAATTCTTAGGCAGCATTTGTAGTTTCATATGGCTAGGTAGATGATATCAATGTTGGGTGGCTTTGATGAGGCTATACATTTTAGAAAGGTCATGTGTGGAGTTAAGGGTACTTCATTGGTATTGTGGTGCTCCCTTGTTGGATAGACTGCTGATATTCAAGGTTGCTTGGTAACATGGAAGAATTATAGGGGTATCCCTCGTGTAATGATTGAGTATTAGGGATGTGCTATGTGTTCGAGCGGTGGAGTTGAGATCAGCTATAGTAATTGGTGCGCTTCATGGACTTCGAGACTGAGAGTTCTCATAAACAGGTTATTTTGTGGTAGTGAACAGTGAAGATGCGAGCAGAGCTAGTCGGATGTTAGTATGTACCATGATTTCGTCATTGTGAATGTTTCGGTAAGTTATCTATATGTTGTGGGTTACCAGAGTTAATTTAGAGTTATTGGTAGGCTAATATAGGTGTGTGTTCTGCACCGAGTCGGAATTATTGGCTCCGAATTTCTATTATTGAGGAATGTACCATTCGATTGTGATTGAGTTTATTCATGTTCTGGAGTGGTCTATGAGTTACCCTTTAGTGTTGCGAGGAGTGGTGATTATTTGTTATGTGCACATATGGTGCGGTTCTAATTGGGCTTTATAGCTAGATTTGAGTAAGGTAAGTAATTGGGTGTTGCGGGATTGAGACGTGTTTGTTATATACCTTATGATTCGTGTGACATGGTATCGTTCGGTTTCCCCGTGGTTATGGCAATGCACTTTGAGTACTTGATGTCGAATTTTGAATGGTTATTGATTTTGGGCAAGGTGCCTTGAAATATTTCAAGTGGACTAGAGTTTGGATGAGATCGCGCAGTGTAGCAGAGTTATGCAGGGGTATGACCTTTGGTATTAGAATTCGTGTGTTTTGATTTTTACGGTGTTAATGGCAGGATAGTCCTCTCGTGTGAATCTTTTATATAATTTGATTACGTTGGGACGTTTCTATTGAGTGCACGAGTTGCACAGGTTATGGCTTTGAATTGTATTGATGTGTCATGTCATCAGAGTGGTCGTGTTGGATCAGAGGAGGTCATTGGACCTAGAATGAATATTGTCATAATTGTTTACAGCATAGTTGGAAGGATAAACATCGGGAGTCGGCTTAGAAATATGCTATACTTCCTGTTTAGGAAGAGGAGCTTCATATCTGACTAATCGGACGAATGGTTGTTAGTTTCTACGTGTTTCTTTCCTCATCGGCAGTATGTGAAAGTCTTAGAGCGAGGCATTTCTTGATAAGAGGTTATGTACCGGTATTGGGTTGGTCTAAGCAGCTATTGTGGTTAGGAGTTATCGCTCTGGGTGTTTGAGTCATACGGTATATTATGTGATTTCATCTAGGGTGCGTATATGGCTTGATTCAGCATGTTTAGACTTGTTCAGTGTATAGTTATGGAATTTTGATCTTGTATATTATTTCAGAAGTGGGAATTTGGTTGTAAGGTTTATGGGTCAGGATTGGATTTCAAAATTTCAACGGTGTTATGCTATTAGACCTATATGGGATAGGGTGACGTGAGATCGCCCCCGGGTATGTGCATGGTAGGCTACGTCGCAGTTTGATGGTGTTGGAGAATAACTCTTGGCACGTTCGAGGATGAACTTATGTTTAAGTGGGGGAGGATGTAACGACCCAGCCGGTCGTTCCGAGAGTTTAGCTCCGTTTCCACCATTTCTGCTTCATTATATGTGGTTCAGCTTCATTATGTTGTGTCAGAATGGTCGGCTCGGGTTCGGAGCAATTTTTTGAGAGAAATGAGACACTTAGTCTCTTAACTTAGTTCAATAGTGGAAAAGTCAATCGGAAGTTGACTTATTGGTAAACGACCTCGGAATGTGGATTTTATGGCTCGGATAGCTTCGTTAGGTGATTGGGACTTAGGAGTGTGTTCGGAATGAAGTTTTGATGTCCGGAGTAGAATTAGGCTTGAATTGGCGAAAGTTAGTTTTGGCGATTTCTGGTCGGTAGTGGAAAATAGTCTATCGGGGACGGAATGGAATTTCGGAAGTTGGAGCAGGTTCGTAATGTCATTTTGGATATGTATGCCAAATTTCAGGTCAATCGGATGTGTTTTGGTTGGTTTCGGCATCATTGACGAAATTTAGAAGTTTTAAAGTTCATAGGCTTGAATTTGATGTGTTTTTGGTGTTTTTGTGTTGTTTTTAGTGTTTTGAAGGCTCCACTAAGTTTGAATGAAGTTATGGGATGTGTTGGTAGGTGAGATGGCCGCAAGTGCGAAGGTCCTTGCGCAGGTGCGAAAAGAGGCCAGGCTGGAGGAATCCGCAGGTGCGAAGCATGGGGTGCACCTGCGAAGCCGCAGGTGCGGAAAGTGTCTTGCAGGTGCGAAGTTTGGACTGTTAGTGGGATTTCGCAGGTGCGCACCTGGAACCGCAGGTGCGGGTCCGCATGTGCGAGGAATTTTCCGCAGGTACAGATTAACTGGGCAGAACAGTATAAATAGGTGCCTCTGCGAATCTTTTGGCATTTCATCCATTGTTGCATGTGGATTGAGCGGGGTTGAGAGCAAATTGAAAGAGAAATTCGAAGGTCTTCAGTGGAGGTAAGTTCCCGGACCATAAAAATCGTTTCTATGTTATTTTGTGACGGATTAGGCTTGAAACTTGAGGAAATTAAAGTAGAAAAGTTGGGAAAGATGGGAGGAAGTTTGGAAAATTCCTTTGGTGATTTGAGCGGGCAATTGTGGTCCGGTTGTGGTGTTCTTCATATGTGTAGAATCGTGGGAGGACGAGGATTCTAGTGATGTAAATTTTATCGAATTCCGAGATGTGGGCCCAGGGCTCGGGTTTGGCCAAATTTCGAGAATTTTGTATAAATTGATAGTTTTCGACTGGGTTTTGTTCCTTTAGCGTATATTGATAATGTTAATCTGGTTTTGGTTAGATTCGAAGCAATCGTGCCGATTTGAGGGGCAAGAGCATCGCGGATTAGTCTTGTGGTCTGGTAGAGGTAAGTAATGGCTATAAATTTTGTCCTGAGGGTATGAAACCCCGGACTTCATAATTCTCACTATTTTTAGAATGTTGCACATGTTGGACGACGAGTATGTGGCTCGCACTAATTTTTGGATTGGACTTGGTCCTCTCCGCGGCAACTATTGAGTTGCGTATTTTTACTCTACATCATATGTTAAATTGTGTTGTAAAACTATTGATATATATTGGGCTATAAGACATGTTTGGGGCCTCGTGCAGACTTGTTTGGACCCCTTGGGGGCTTTTTATTGTTATTTCCTCACTGTTGATTTTATGATTTACACTCAGTCATGTTATGCTTAACTGATTTCGAAACTCACCCTTAATTATATTGTTTGAGAAATAAAATAATTCTTTTGGGTCGAGTACCCCGTTTTACTGATATGCCCGAAGGGCTTTTGAGAGGTTCTGACTTAGTGAGGTCGAGGGCTTGATTGTGAGGATATGATACGCCACGAGGTGGCTTGATATTAGCGCTTGGGCTGAAGGAGCCCCTTCGGAATCTGTACACACCCCCAATGAGCGCAGGTACCTACTTAGTGCGAGTGTCGAGTGCCGAGTGATGAGTGATTGGGAAGCATGAGTAACTGTGAGGTATGCCCGAGGGGCTGATTATGAGTGACTGTAAGGTATGCCCGAGGGGCTGATTATGAGTGACTGTGAGGCAATGCCCGAGCGGCAGGTTCTGATACATGTTTTTTCCCGAGGGGCTACTTATGATTTTACCACTTTCACTCTGAACTTATGAAATATATTTTGCCCGAGGGGCCTTTTTATGACTTTTATCGTTTTTACACAAATTCTTGAAAGTTATGTTGAAACTATTGGCAAGTATATTTCCAAATAATTTTTACTGAAATTGTCTTTTAAGGGTGATGATTTAACGTATACATTGTTGGAAAGAAAGGTTGTGTTTATTGTGAAATGATGATTTGATTTATGTGTTTCTTACTGCTCTGACCTGATTTATTTTCATTACTACTGAGTTGGCGTACTCACACTACTCCCTGCACCTTGTGTGCAGATCTAGGTGTTAGGGCAGAGTGAGTTGTGTATCTGTTCCAGAGATTTCTCGGAGATTTTGCGAGTTAGCTGCACGCGTCCGCAGTGCTGCTCTCTCCTGCTTACTATTATAGAGTTCATTATTTTTTTTTTTGAGTTGTATATTTTATGTAGATGCTCGTGACTAGTGACTCCAGGATCTCGGGGGTTGTATTTAATATTCGTTATAGCTTTAACTGTTTAAAAAATGTTTAAAAGAAACCTTTATGGGTATCGGTTTAGTAAAGATGCAAATGGAAGCTTATTATGATTTTAGTGTAGTTTTGGCTGGCCTGGTTCCACGATAGGCGCCATCACCACTGGCTTAGATTTGGGGTCGTGACACTTATATATATAGTCGACAACACACTGATAAGACGGACTCTACGAGACACGGCTCCGAGACATCCTAGGACACTTTAAAACCTTAGGCTCTGATACCAAGTTTGTCACGCCCCAAAATCGAGGGGCGCGACCGGCGCTCAACCGGGTAAACCCGACTGAGCAATCTTGTTAGATTTCATTCTACCCAAATTCATCTTTGAATAAAGAGGAGATGTACTCCATTAATCATACTCTGAAAATATTTCATTAACTTCCATTTTGTTTCCATTAGCAGTTTCAACCATAATATCCAAAATATTACAATATTTATAGATATGATAAAAAACATGTTTCCCAAATACCAATATTTCTAATTCAGTTCCCAATATCAAACATCACCCACAACCTGTCTACGGAGCCTCTAAATACAACTGAAAAGTAATATGGAAATGCCGGCAACAAGGTTCCGGCTATACCTCTAAATACAAAGTACATGAAAAACAAATGACACGGGACCCCGAAATGAAGTGGGACTCACCAAGTCGGCTGAAAAGAGGATGCGCCACTGGCTGCGACCAACAGTGTCTGATATAGAACCACCTACATCTATTTAAAGATGTAGCGCCCCTGCAAAAGAGACGTTAGTACTGTCGAATAGTACTATTATGCATAAATAAAGATCATCTCATTAGAACGATCAATAATACAAGAAGAAATAATCATGAAATCAATGAAAACCTTAGACAACACCACATTATCAAATTAAGGATCACATAAGCTTTCAAGTGAAATTGCTATGACTTTAGTTTGGCCATTATTAGAACTAACACCTCATTATTCACAATGCCATTGTACTCTTATACCGAGTCCGATCACGACCAAATCGGCTAGGTCATCTCCCTTGGAGACATTTTTCCATAATATCAATTCCTGTTTCAATTCTGGTTTCAATTTCCAGCACAATACCACCATGTGTGCAGCATGGCGTCTGATCACGGCCCGATCGGCTAGGCTGTCTCACTCAAGACATTCCATTTTCCATCAATCATCACATTCCATATTTCCCTCACATATTTCAATTTCTTCGGCACTAGTGGCCACAATTGTTATATCACACTAGGCACTTGGCCGTATTTCATAATGTGAGTTCTTTTCCCACATTTCACATTATTATCAATTTTGTCAAACAGGAGAAATTATGAATCTTGGGCATATAGAGGCTTTCACATACTTTGGCAATTTAACACATATTCCATATCTTTAACGCATCTCCTAAGTGACAAGATAGCATAATGGGAGCATTCAAACACATGTTTCACATACATTCTTACAACACAGGCACGTTTGAAATATATTTTCTACATCAATAAAGGTTGGAGCTTACATCAATTGTATGGACACCAAGGGGTTCGATTTCTAAGAAGAGGAGATTTTAGCCATACATACCTCAATAGAGATTTTAGGTAAATTCTACTTTTAGAAGTCATTTAAAACAGTTGAGTCGAGGCTCATTTCATAATCTGTTTCATATTTTCTCATTTCATTGGCATCACTAATCATAATCATAACTTAAGTTCTCTGCATGTTATCCACACTCTGTTTCCCCAATTCATTTGATTCATTTTCAAACATATTTATAGTTTATCAACAACTAGACATATTCAATCAAGATATTTATTACACATAAGAGAAATTAGGAGTATTAATCATATCGAGTTTTCCTCACCTAATTGGTATACCAATTTTCATTTAAGATACAACTAAAAGCATACCATTTTAAAAAGCAAACCATACTTTAAACATCTTTCTTTCGATATAAGGTTCATTCGGAATAATCAAGTTTTATGAGTTTATAGGGGATAGCCCGGAACATAGAAATTAGGAATTTAGATCCGGTCATACTTAAACTTACGGAAGCATTATGGAATTCAATTCCGAGAGAGAAAGTTTATCCAACATACCTTATTTGAGCTTTCCTTAAGTTACTACAAAGCACCAACACTTCTAGCAATAACAATCCGGAAGCATAATGGGCTAGAGATTAGCTTCCTTGATTCTTGAGAATTTGTGCAAGATTGGATGATTAGGATGTTAGTTTCTTCCCTATCTAATATTCTCTCACATCTCTCTAGATTCACTAGAAAATAGCCCCAAATGAATCCCCAAAGCCTATTTATCAAAATGGGGTCGGGTTATGAAAATAGAAAAAAAATGCTTCCAAAATCAGGTCTCCGGTCGCATAATGGACCGCAGAACAGGTATGTGGGTCGCATAATGGATCATGAAATTGGTTCCCAGAACAGGGCTTCACTGGACAGGTTTGCGACCATTTTACGGTCACATAACCACTTATGCGATCGCATAATGGTCGCATTATGCCATCATTTGGTAATTTGATCATAACGTTTTGTAGGAGTGTCCAAATGATGAACGGTTTGAAGAATTAGAAAGTAGAATTGAAGATATTTCATTTGATAGGTTTCTCATCACATAAAACCTTATATATATTTAGATATACTCGTCCAAAGTGTGAACTTGTGCAAATTTATTTGGAATTTTGTCATATTATGTAATTTTCCAACTTGACTTAGACTTAGGCCTCTCCTTGGATCCCACATTACTTATTATAAGAATTATAAACTTATTACCATATCCAATTGATATCCATCATATTGATAGCACATAAAATATTATAATTAGCCTACCTATCATCACAAAATCTTAAATTACTTAGCAATTTTTTTTCGGGGCCTTACAGATAGCCTCAATTAAAGGGTTAAACCTGGAGATAGTAATACCCGACTTGAGCAAGTATCACTTGTATTGCATGAATACCCATTTGGACTTGAGAATGCCAAATTGGGCAAAATCACTCAAACTAGGTATAGAGTGAGTACTTGGGTGTGATGGCTATATTATGACCCCAATCAAATCAAGCTTGCCCTGGATTCTTGATGAACTTTAGGTATCCACCTATGCGGAAGTCAGTACCCTAGTCCTTTTAAACACTTGAAAAACAACATCAAAAATATTGTACTTAGCTTTAATCTTTGCAAACAATAGAATAGAATTAGAAGTAGAATCAACATCAACACGTGTGGAAGTGCAATTAAGAACAAAACACGCATCTAAATTTAGATAGATACCTAATTCCAAATCAATTAACTCTCTGTGGAAATCGATCCCGACCTTGTTGGGTAAAACTGCATTGACCATCCTCGCTATTCAATAGTAGTGCAGGTTCGGAACCGATCAATGCACATTTTATTTAAAATTCACATATGTGTTAGCTGGTTGGGAAGGGACGGAATCTGATTCAAAAATCATGAAAGAAGCGTTAAATAGACAAGACCCGCTAAAACTTTCAGAAGGTAAATATTTCATATATTTATCTAGGGAAAGTTAAATGTGATGAATAAATAATTAAAGCTTTTACTTTTTATCTTTGGAAAAATACTACCTTGTTGATGCTGGATTGATATTGAGAAGTGGACTTATTACGCCTTATCGGGGGGAGCAATATCACTTGAAAGAGTATTCAAGAAATCCACCTCGAAATCCTCGTGAATTATTTAATCTGCGACATGCATCTTTGCGTAATGCTATTGAACAAGATTTTGGAGTTCTTAAGAAGAGATTTCCTATAATTTCTAGTTCAAATGAACCATCATATGGTGTTGAAACCCAAAAATTTATTATTTTTGCATGTTGCATTTTGCACAATTACTTGAGAGGTGTAGATCCAAATGATGAGTTGCACAAGTTGATGCGGAGCTTATGAATGATAATGATGTGCATGAAGAACCACCAAATCCGAGGAAAGTAATGAGGAGTTTAGAAGGGGGAGTTGATTAGAGATGGCATAGCAGCTGACATGTGGACTAATTATCAAGTTTAATCTTCTAGGAGAGAAAAAGTCAATAATTTTTTTCGTGTTTATTTATTTGATGTTGTTTGGAAGTAATTTTATAGATATTTGAATAAAAAATATTATGTACTACGCATTTATTTTATTTTAACTCTTACAAATATTATGTTTGATAAAGTTTTCATTAAGTTTTATGAATATCTCTTAATTATGTAGTTATCAATATGCCGAAAAGGCTAAAGGTATCCTCAAACGATACAAATCTTTCAGATAACACTTATGTTTGTATTTGGTCAAATGCTATGGATGATGCCTTAATTGATGCATTTTATCATGAGCACACACTTGGAAACAGGATTGGTGGAACTTTTACTGCACGTACGATTGACAATATAGTGAAAGAGCTGCAATCAAAATTTTCAGATAAAGCTTTTACCAAGGAGAGAGTTCACAACCGAATGAGAAATATTAAAATAAAATTTATCAAGTGTTATGACACCTTTCAAAATGGAATGAGCGGGTTTGCAAGGGATTCCAACACAAATATGTGGAATGCTGAATCTGACGTATGGGATCAATTAATATAGGTACATTTATTTTTAGCAGTTTTGTTCTTTATTTTGCATCTTATAATGTTTATCTCATTTTCTTCATTATTATATTGTACTTTTTTTTGTGTAGGATAAGCCTAAAGCTGCTGAATGGAGAAACAAGTCAATTAAAAATTATGATAAGCTAATTGAGCTATATAAAAGGGATAGAGCTACTAGAAAGCAAGCTGAGACTGGAGCACATATGGTAAGAAAGGATGCTCGTAATAATTTAAGAAAATCAAGTGCTAGTTCATTGACTATTGATGAGGTAGATGAACTAATTTCCATGAATGCTGCCTCCTTGAAAAATATCGAGGAACATGGACAACATTAGCAATATCAATCAACTCAGGAAACACGTAAATCGAATGCATATTCAGAGGTACCGACTTCTAGCAGGAATAAAAAATCTAAACAAGATCATCTTGAAGGCATGGCTGATATGTTAAGAGGTGAGATGAATAATTTGGCTAATGCAATTAATCGCCTTTCAACTATGCCACCTATTTCTGAGAGTGAGATATGGCAAATGGTATAAGTGTTGGATTTAGAGACTAGTATGCACATGAAAGCTTATATATTTCTTTGCAAACATAAAGACTTGTATCGCACACTGATTGGATGTCCATTGAAAGATCGCAAATTTCTTTTACTGACCTTGATGTCGTCACCTAGCAATTGAGTTAGACTAATGTTATTTATGCTTTAAAAAATGAGGATTTTATAGACTTTGACTAGATCGATATGAATTTTATATGTCAGGTTGCTAGAAAATTTTATTATATTATGCACTTTAAGTTATGGATTATTTGCCACATTAAAGGTCAGGAACTCAAGGTCCGTTGTCTACTCTATTTTGATGGGGCTGTGAATTTTTTGTTTGTTTGTATGAAACCAATTTGGGGCTTTCGCTATTATAGTAGAATGATGATTCCCCGTGAGGAAGATGGGAAGGTCAAAATAAATTATTTTTATGAGTAATTCTTAATAAGCATCATATTTAAAATAATTGAGGGTATTTTAGTAAATTTAGAAGTACAGTATAATATAGTCAAACCAAACAATAAAGTTGTTATTTAACAACAACAAACGATACAATTTATCCAAATATTATATCCATCAAAACGATATAATACATTACAGTACAATACAATACATTATAAAATGATGGTAACAATATTCCAAACAGAGTGTTAAAGGGAATAACCGTCCATCATCATTAAAAAGATAGTTTTGTTTTATATTTCAGAGTTTTGTTTCATATTTTAGTTTAGGTGTTAATGCTTTTAGAAAATATGATGATGTGATAGTGTTTGATTGTATATATAGGTTAAACAAAATTAGAACTTATTATCTTAAAATTATCGAGTAATTTTTGTGGCTATAGAAATGTCATTAAGAGTAACATGAGATGAAGTTTAAAGTTAAATTTCTTTTAGATATAGGATGTGTTTGGTACGTAGGAAAATATTTCTAATTTTTCTATGTTTGGTTGGCTTAAATGTTTTGGAAATATTTTTCTAGTGAACTCATTTTTCTCCAATTAGATGAAAATGTTTTCTCTATCAAGAGAAGAGAAAATATTTTTCAAAACTCTTTTCCAACCTTCCCTATTCCCCATCCCCACCAACCCCCACCAACCCACCCCCGCACCCCACCCCA